>JARK01001475.1:357529-369355 GCA_000688135.1 Ancylostoma ceylanicum
GCCACTGATCTATGAGAGCCTTAATACATAGCTCTTCTTGACTAAGCCTGGATTTTACATTCTTTGCATTATTTGTGTTTCTTCTGTTTCCTTCACTTCCACGATGAATTAGGAAATATGCACGACCCAATTCGTATCTGACATTTCTTTCTTTTCTGCTTACCATATTAACAATTAGTTGACAATTGACAATCAATGTAAGTACATGGTGATGAAGTTAATCCATAAGTGGAAAGTTCCGCGAGTGCTGTGTTAGGGATCCTTATGTTTGAACGATGTGCACCATTTTGCAGACTATATACATGAAAACTGGTTCCTAGCGGAAGTAGCAATGGAATTTCAGTGAGTCAGAAAAGAAGATCAATGAGTGGTGACAGGTCCTGTGCAAAATTTAACCTTTAACGGCATAAGTTCTTCGCGTTACTAGCAGATGTGCACACTTACGTCCTTCGGGATTTGAGGCCGCATGTACCATGAGATTACCCAGGGCAAACCTGTCATACCGCACAAACTTACCTATCGTTAACACGGGTGTGAACTCGCTTACCCTGGGTAACCTCAATGATACATCCAGCCCTTAAATTTTTGTTTCCGCACATTTCTGATGTGGGTGCTAGATGCTCTCGGATAAATCAACGTTGTGAAGACGCAAACGGGATGGGATGATCATGGCGAAACCATTCTCATGTAGACATTTTGCCTGCTATGCGGTCCGCCAGTGCCCGTATTCAGGAACCTTCCCAGGAAGGTTCTGGGTTCCTCGCTCTCCCAAAAGGGACTATTCTCTCGACCAAAATGTGGTATATATTGCTACCTTTGCTACCACGCTTAATCACTGACTGAGAAAAGTCGCTCCAGCATAGTATACCACTTTCATCCTGAGAACTCATTTGCTATGGAAGAACGGGTAAGTCACAACTTCCCCGGGTGCGTTCATGAATACGGGCCCAGGAGGGATTTTGAGGTCTGGAGGAGGTAGGATTGAGGCTCTCGGGCTGTGTTCCTCGGTGACCATATTTCTGACGAGTTCCCGAGGGGACCTGATTTTTAAGCCTATTTACCTAATGAGTTCTTTTCATTTTTGAAATAAAATTTTTGCATATTATTAATAATTTAATTGTCACTTCGAAGAGGTTTCTGAAGTTCCCATACTTCAAATACCTGTGCAGTTTGCAAAGAAAAAATCAGACTAGGACCATCACTGGAGGTCAGTGGAGCCGCGGGCGAGCAGCCGGCGGCACGTCGTTGGCGTTATAATTGGCGTGAACGCGACGGTGGCGTTTGGGTGTGGTGCGTGGTGCTTTACATTGGAGAAAACATGTGTTCGTCATGCGTCGCCTCGTGCCTCTCCCGCTGAGCGTTGCCTGCGGTCGAACGCCGCGTCGTATTTACGATCCTCATCGACGCCTCGTCAAAACCTCACTATACCTTTCTAACACTTCCCGTTCTTATATGTGAGAGGCTGTACCCAGAGCTAGGAATGGTCCACAAATGGCCCATCCACTTCTGCTCCAAGTCTCGATGAAGGAGACGCTGCCGTAGCCAAGCTCGTCGGCACTGCAGTTGCAAATTCAAGCGCTCCACAAAAAGCGCACAAATGTTAGCGGGGCTGGGCATATTTTTCTGCAATCACCGCTTGTTGACGTATTTTCGTTTTTCGTGAACTCTTTGTAAAACCGGCCCAGGTCACTCGTTTGCACCAGAGCTTGGCTGTTTGCACCGGCTATTCTACCGCATCTATAGTCCTGACTATCTCCTGCACATTACTTTGCGCTGGTGGTGAAGTAGGCCTTCTGGTTAGGGTTCATCAGATGTATAACCAAGCGAAACTAGGTCAACAAACCAACTTTTACGTTTTGTATCTCCTAATTTTTAATGCTCTCTAGGAGTCAAATGATCGCCATTGCTTTGCCTGGTTAGCGTTTCATGAATTTCACCCCTGAGGTCCAAGCTCTTTCCCTATGACTTCTGCTCTCATGAGCCGGCGTCCATGCTGTCCGCAGTTGATTGGAGTTCTCCCACATGACAGTTGCTGTACCTGTGAAGCCACTGCCCAGCAAGATGTTGCGATAGATCATATGCTAGCGCCGACTAGGCCGGGGCCAAGCTTCACTTGATATTTTGGTTATGTTTTTGATATCGAATGAATTTCGCTGATATTCTACTGTTTCTACCACATACTTTCAAATACGAGGATATCTGAATATTGGTGCAGTTCAGCTGCGTTCATCGTCATGTCCTCTAACAGCTTCGCACTTTCTCGCCTTCATTTTCTCCCTAGCGTCTCTTCAACTATCCCAGCTAGTGAAACACACTCTAGCATTACTACGGAGAATTTGTCTTGTTTTCTGTAACTACTATACATATTTGCTTAAAGATGGGTAAAAACCGAGGATTTACATATCGTGTTAATTCTATACATATGTGACACCGACTCCTCGCATCGACGCACATCCCCAAATCGAATAACCTAATGAATTCGATTATAAATCCAGAACACGGTCAAAAAATCCGACTGTTGAAGATAGTGAATCTTTGATTCCTTTGTCATCATTTCCCAAGAGTTGTACTTCCTTCTCCTTTTCGGAAATCTAAAATTTCATCTTATTCGAATTCGAGTTCTCAAATAAGAATATATTTATAATGTCCAATGCATTGTTCGGTCCTAAGCACGAATAAGTCCTAAGCTAATTCTATTTTTTTACACATATTTTATACATTGTAATTTGGGAATTCAAATATTAAGAAAAAGGAAAACATTGCAACTCTTTTCATCCTTTCTGGCCGTATTAGTTTCTCTTCTTTCTGGAATCATATTTTCCGCTCAATCCTAATGAAATATTCCACTTTTTTTTTCGAATTCTAAGGATTGCATCCACTCCAACACAGTTTATGTTATATACGTCGACTTTTTCTTGTGCAGTCAAATTCCCACGGCTTAGATAATTTCCATTCATCCTTTATGAACCAACACCGACGGTCCGTATGATCTCGTAGGGAATGCCCACGGTATTGGATAAGTTCTGTCTCGTTTGATGGGCAGTAAACAAGCAGTGAAGATCAACGCAGGTACACAGTCGCCTTCAAGAGGGTCAAGTTGTTGGATGTTTGTTCGACGTTGATTGACATGAGCCCATAACTATTAGGTTGTCGGAAAAGCTTCTCTCCACATACTTTTGTATCTTTCATACAAGCGGGATACGCAAACCACCTGTGGTGGGATTCATGAACGTTCACGGAAAGGTAGTGATTTACCCGCCATTATGAAGTGGACAAGTTTCTCCGGTAAAAATATACGTGCTCTGTCGAGATAACTCGTCTCAATCAGAGAAAAGAAGGGATGTCAAAGATATCAAGATATGTCATATTTTGAAGCTCAGAACCTTCCCAAAAAGTTCATGAATCCCGCAACTTATGAATGGCGGTATGTTTTCAATAATGTTTGCTCATATATTTCTTAATTGTTGATTGTATTGAAAAAAATACAGATTTGAACAAAGATAAAAATGCGGGGGTTGAGAACTTTTCCGACAACTTAATGCATTCGTTCTTGAGTCTCATCAAAGGAGTAGATGTTTTACTCGACAACGATCTTGTTGAAAAAATCCATATCACATCGATAGCATGATCAATACTTCGTTGTTTCACAATGAAGCTGTGTCTTGAGAGCCTGAATCACCTTATGAGGCCTTATTCGGTTTTTTACTGACTCGAACTTCAATCGGTCCAATTTTGAATTAACACGAATTAATCCTGCCCGATGGACCATGCCCTTTTGCTAGTGTACTCCTCGTTTTTATTCTCTTGGTTGGAATGATTGCAGTGCTAAAATCTGCTGCAGACGTGATTAATGATTCCTCTCAGAACGCTGTCTGAGATAACCGATGATTTGACTTGTCCTTTCAGGAGAGGGTGTACCTTATGCATCTAATTTCAATATGTAATTGAACAAGAGTACAACCCTGTATCATTCGATTTTTTTGCAATTGTTTGAAAGTCGAGGGGCCACAAGCATCATCGAGATTATCCAGAGTAAACCTACTTATTAACATCCCCATATTTGCCCGTTGTAAACACGGGAATCAATACCTTTACTCTGGGTCATCTCAATGATGCATCCGGGCCTTAGGCTTCGAAAAGGGTGTTAAATTTGTATTAGATGGTCAGGAATGAAATATCTAACTTTAATGAGAAGGTTTTCAGTCCTGATTCTCAAGCAAGGGATTAACGGGCCCTTACCACCCGCGCGCCTCATGTCCTGGTAGGACAGCGTGTAGAAAACCGCTATTCCCGGACTTTTCCTAGAACACAAAATACCACTTTTATCTAAGAGAATCATTGAAGTGCAAGGGAGATGTGCAACGCCCTTTGGACTGGTCTAGTTGGGCACCTAACCGTTCTCACTACGGCTTAGAGTTCAAAATTATAGAGGCTCGTTACAAGGCTCGCTTGGTGGGTTAAACTTACCAGGAAAAATTCCCCTGGCCACCTATATTTCCTCTTTCCATTTGTCACTCCTTCTCCACGCTTCTTCTACATATGTTTCGGGTTTTCCTTTTTTACAGGCTCTGCGTTGGAGGTCATATTAGTAAATGACTGGAATAGTATGTAAAAATTGAGGCCACCCTGTAGGAGGTCTTATTTAAATAGATTCCGAGCTATTCAAAACATCTTTAGCAAGTCCGACCGCAGAAAATTTAACTCTAAAAGAATACGGATGCGTTTTCTCTTTCTTCATTCTGTTTCTTTTCCAAATGTTTAGACTGAGCCAACGTCTCAAACTGAATACATGCACTTGTCGTAGCGGCGCAAATACCTATGTACAATCCATCAGAAACAGTTCGTCACTATGTACCGCGTTTGTGTTCGAAGCGAAGGGTGAATATCCGAGGAAAATCTCAGTCATGTCACGTCATCCAACGTGCAAAGCAGATATGTTTCGAACAATACATATCTATAGCCGACGATGTTTTTCTGGTGATCAGCTCTGTACCAGCTGATCTCGAACATTCTTATCGAAATGTGATTACCTGGCCTATGCTTATCGATGCGACAGCACAAAGAACCACCCCTGTTCGCAGTCCTGTGGCATATGCACTTTTTATCTTTGTTCTTCAGATTTTTCTGTCCATTATCTTACTGCTGATCGTTCACTTTTTTGCAAGAGTTCGAATGGTGCATCAGTCGGGGAGTTTTCCGTACTTGCTGCCAATCTTCTAATGGTTTTTAGAACTCTCCCTTGTTACTCTTTTGTTATTCTTTATCCAGTCTCTACATCGTACGGTACGGTTGTTATTGTACTTTATTTGCGAAGAATCCATCGGATTGCTGACATTTTCATGCATCCGTATAGCCAGCTCTGACATTATATGTTTGAATTTTCTTCTTTTCTAAGTCGTCAAGCCATCTTTGTCAAGGTCTTGGTCGAAAGATTTTCACGGTGATGAAGAGATCACTCTCGTATCCAGCTTTTGCCGCAACCTCGTGTCAGATGAGCTGGTAACGTCAGGCTATACGTGGCTCTTTACGGAAACGTTGAAAAAAGCCTGAGCTCTCTTTTTATATGTCCCGATTTTTTTCGTTTTCTTTTTGTTCAAACTCAAGGGTATGCAAAAATATCAAATCAGAAGAGAATAATTTTCTTTGTTCCGCAGTTAAGTAGAAACTACAATTACGAAGTGGTCCTTACCAATGACAGATCTCTACATTCACTAGCGTACACAGCACTAGCTAATCCGCGTATGCCCGAAATGTCCCTAGAGCAGGTGAACTTTTTGAGCTATGTACCAAACATCTCAAATTACCGCAGTAGTATTGGAAAAAAATCCAATAAATTTAGTCAATAAATATTTCGGAACCGAGCAGATCGATTATTCCAATCAGGAGAAGCTACTATAGGGCAATTTATACTGGATGCGTGCGACTGACGCGCGTGCGTCTATTTGATGGAGAAAAAGGCCAGTCGCATCTCAGTCTCATAGCAGTCGCTCGCGTTTACGGCCTCGCGACGGCCGCGCTTCCTTTTCATTGAGAATTTCATGCCGCATTGAGCGGTCATCATCGAGAATCTTTCGCAAATGAATGCGTGTGCCTGATGGTCGCATCTGGTATAAATTGCCCTAAAGCAACTCTCTCTCTTCCTTCAGGTCTGTGGGAATCTCCGTTTTCTCAACATTCCTATTATTGACTCATTCGAAATCGAATGTGTGAATATCGGCTGCATTCCATGCATAATTCGGTTTTAATTAAAAAATTAAACTTTAAATTAAATTAAAAATCAATTAAACCAACTTAGGTTTATACTATAACAGCAGTGTACGCAAGTCGCTCATCAGGGTTAGACATCCATTTGTGGCGGAGTCTTCATAGAGGCGAGTCAACGCCTCATGCACAAGCCGCCGCCGCGACGCAAACGAGTGACTGCGATTGCGTGCGTCTCACGTGCGCCCGAGTCGCGTCAGAGCTGCGACTGGGCCTATCCTTCATCATGAAGACGCACGCGCATCGAACGCGCGCACCTGGTACAAAACTACTTGTTAGGCAAAAAGATCTAATGAAATAAAAATTACAAAATTATTCTCCGTATCTCCCCATACCCTGTGCTGCTAGCGCTTTGTAGTAATTGTTGTGCTGATTGAACTCGTTTGTGCTGCACTCAGCTGCTCTCGGCGTTTTAGTTTCTCAGTTAACGAACAGGCAGCGCAGGCAATACTGCGCTCTAAACTCCACTTTATGTATGTAGCTCGGGCGTAAACCATCGACCAGTCTCGGCTTTTTTGTTTCTAACAACTCCGGTTCTAGATCATAAGCAAGGAGCAGAAGCAAAGTCAATTTTGTCTTACGTTTCTAGTTCGTAGTAATGATCTAATTTTTCGTAATTCGTTGTAATGTGTTGTGTCTAAGTGTTAGCTGAGACGAGTCATAAATACTACACCGATGTGGTAGAGCAAAGGAAAAGAAGTTGGTTCTGCTTGCTACACGCCCAGAACTAATTGCAACTTTTCACAATAGCAAGCCTATTATTGAAAAGAGAAACGATAGCTAGGAACTATAAATTTTACTTTGTGCCGACTGCGGTAGACCTTTTAAAGTTTTCGTTTTTTTTTTTCTTTAACAGGAGACTTTCAAAATCTGGTGTCAGGATTCCGCGTTACGTAGACGGAGTAGTAATATTGGCACTCAAATAAATATGTGCTTGAAAAATTCGAGGAGTCTCGCATTCTTAATATCCAACATGAATGACTTAGAGAAAAAAGAGACCTGGTTAGAAACGCTTCGAGTTACTGGAACGGTTTACCCCCAGCAGGTCCACACCGGCAGAACTGAAGCAGAGTTCGGCACGAGCTTAGCTTGAGCGAAGAAAGTTACGAAGTCCCCTTTGATATGTGGAAAATCTACGAACCCCCCCCCCCCTTTGAAGAAGGATAACAAGCCGGTATCGATCGATCTTCAGCAGGATGATGTAGCTAACGTGTTAGTGGTGGGAAAGCACGTCTAAACACGTTAAGAAACGCACACGAAATTTTTTTCCGAGAATATTGTGGAAAATCACGAAAAATAAAAAAGCTCTAATAGAATCTTTCCATCGGAACGAAAGAGGAAGTGGTGCTGTATCCAACCATGTGAATAAAATTGCAAATAATTGATTTTGGGAAAAGATATTGAAGGAAGTTGAACCGAACTGGTGCAGGTGAACACTGTTAAGGGTTGTATTTTCGCTGTAGCTAAACGAACTAAGCCATTTTGCTATTCATTCGAACGAGCAGCCTGTCCTCTAGCTAACCGCTCTGGTACAATTGGAAATAATTGATTTTGAAGAAAGTTATTTGATGAAAATTCTCTGGACCGGTGTTGAACCCTAAATTTTAGGGTAAATTTAGGGTTCAGAGGATTCTTGAGCAATATCTCCTCTCAGAATCAATTAAATCCGATTTCCTCTGGCAGTTGGCAGAACAGTAGTACCTTCAATCTTATCACGAAGTTTGAGCAGGATCCGTTCAGTACCGGCGGAGCTGTGGGTACTGCTAGGTACTTTTTCAGCTGCAACTCTTACCAAAATCAACTGATTCCAATTCTTTTTCAGATTTGTGTAGAACTTAGTTAATTGCAGCTATATGCCTGTTTACCGAAAGATCCGTGCGGAACCTGTTCTGCTACAAGCGCTGACAGCAGTGCTGTTGGCGGAATTTCCGCATAATAACCTCACAAACTTTCGTCAAAATCAATTAAATCCATTTCCTTTCGCAGTTGGCAGAACAGTAGCACCTTCAATCTTACTACAAAGTTTGAGTAGGATCCGTTCAGTACCGGCGGAGCTGTGGGTACTGCTAGGTACCTTTTAGCTGCGACTCCTACCAAAATCAATTGATTCCAATTATTTTTCGGATTTGTGTAGAACTTAGCGTTAGCTAATTTATCGTTAGTTATATCTAACGAGTGGATGATTATTAGACCGTTCGCAGAGGAGTGAATGGTTATCTAACCAATGTGCAGATCCCAGGTACGAAGTCCGCTTTGCTCTCCTCACCTTCTACAAAGTTCCGCTTGCCTTGAGTCAAGCTCCTGCCGAAGTCTGAACGGAAGGCGTGATACTGGTGCTACAGTGCTGCATTCCTCCTCCTGCACGTCCCATTCTACTCCAATCGTCACGTAGCATCTAGCATCCGAGGTATATATGCATAAGCAGACAGTCGGAGCTTAACCTTGGGTCTGCTTCGGCGGGGATGAATCCTGCAGGACCGTTTGGCAGGACCAGGCGAGGTGAACGCCATCTCTTTGTTGCGCTGGTTATGGATGTTCCCGTTCGCTTGTAGATTTCCATTTGTACTTCATAGGAAATGCGGGGAAATCGTCCAGATAACGTTAGCATCCATGGACATAGCTCACATGATCTTCTTCTTCTTCTTCTTCTTCTTCTTCTTCTTCTTCTTCTTCTTCTTCTTCTTCTTCTTCTTCCTAGCCATGTTCCCAGGACCAATGGTCGGTATTTCTCGTGTGGTTGCGCCGTTTTCTTGTTTCCTGTTTTGTATTCTCTACAGGAGATCTGATTGAATTTAAACTTGTAATGGTGTTGGTTCAGATTAACCGTCTGGGCTAGGCTTCATGAATGCATGTCCCAGCAAAACCAGACTAACAAACCAACTTTTGCATTCTGCGTCTCCTAGCATTGTGCAGTCTATACACCAACCGTGACCCTAACCAGCGTTGGTTTGCGTGGTTAACCCTGTTCCTTATTGTCAAGATCTCTCATGCAACAACCAGCTGAGAGCTTTGGGAAGCAAGGAGGAGAGAGAGTGTGAGAGTGAGTGTGCAAAATTTTCCCTTTTCCGTTCTACCCTTTTCATCTTACCGGCACCTTCGTACATCCGTGTCCTTCCAAGTTTCACTAGATTTGGTCTATCGGCAAAAATACGTATTATTTATATTCTATTCTATCACATATCCCTGCCCAGTATGCTCAACATTTAAGCGCGAACTCTGCTTCAGTCTATCGCTTAACCCATTGCAGACCACGTGATGCACATGGTGCGTCACGATCTCACGTCTCTGTATGATCATTTGATGGACATACATACTGCTTCATGTTCTGCATTTATTTTGGAAATTGCACTTTTTTCTAACGGCCCTTTTCAAGAGCTACATTATTAAACACAAAAAAAAACAACGAGTCATACTGGATCGACTGAATCATAAACATTAATCGTCCACCCACGTAAAAATATGCACGGTCCGCAATGTGTTAAATCACCTTTTAGACAACTCCGCGAAACATTTTTTATACCCCTCTATCCTACATTCTTTGCACCACTTTGTCCTACACACCTCTTAACCTCCATTAGCTTTTGTTTATTATACCCTAAGAACCTTCCATTACCAATTTTCAACATCATCAACACATTTCATTTTCATGGGACTTGTTCTCCTTTCTTCCATTTTTCTCCGTTGATTTCCTGCTCCTATATAAGACATGCAGCAGTATTCATTACGGTCATTGTTCTTTTTCCTAGCTTTCGACGTTTTTTTTTATTATATATGATAAGCTAAACAGTTAGAGTGCGAATTTTCGATTTTTATCCCAACCAAACCTCATGAGCTGTAAAAATTACAGCTGGTCAAAGTTGCTCACTCTACGCATCCTGTTCCAGAATTCATCTGCTTGTTGCTAATTATACTGCGTCTAGCAGTGTGTTATCAGTTCCGCGGTTGCAGAGGAACTTTATTGTACCATTAAGAGTCGTCAAATAAGTAAAACTTTCTATTTCTGTAGATCACCTGACACTATAAAATCATTTATTGTTCTATCTCTAAGGCACCTAGTAAAGGAGATTGACATTTTCCTCTGTATGAGCTTTTACGGCTACCTTTGCTTCCCTGCCAGCTGTTCAGTTTAGAAGGGTTTGATTTATAGTTTGTGATATTCCTGTACTTCCAGAACAGTACTCGTTCTACGAGTCCCCGTACGGAGAACGTCGCCCACTGTTTGCTGCTTCGAGCCAACCTGGCCTGGCTTACCATCACCACCTGCAGCTGCCATACTACCATAGTATGGTAACGACACAACCGGCGCCAGGTTTGATCCAGCAACAGCAGACTGCTTTCTGTGTCTGAGACATTAACTTGCAGGTCCTAGCACAGCCAATGGACCCGTTTTTCCTCCAGGAGTAGAACCACATAGAAATCCTTTCGCAGTGCAGAGGTTTGTCACCGAATGTGGCTCGCGGTGTACGTGCTACTCAAGTGCTACTCGATTTCAGGCCCGCAGAACCACCCCGTGAAGACTCCGAAGAGGACGGCATCAACTGCTCGCCATGCTGTGATAACGAAAACGTGAGGTACGTATTGTCGTCTGCAGGAATCTTTCGTACTGAACGTAGTTCAGATTTGAGGGTGGGACAGGAAGTACTGTCGAGTTACTGCAAGCATTTCCGTCTCATATCAGAAGAATTACGCTTTTTTATATTAAATGTCATGTCGAGTTAAGTGCTGGATCCGCTCCTGCACCCACTGCTTAGAATATTCTCGGTTTTTGAAGTCGCCGTTAGAAAACGTCATGTTTCGATGTGGAGCTGAACATTTTGGGCAATGCATCCTCAGGTTTCGAAGCGAGGTTTTGAAGCAACAGAAAAAATTGCGGCATTCAAGCTTCCTCCGATGGGAAGGTGGATTCCATTCTTGAGCACCGATATTTTTATTTTAAAGAATGTCGCTCTGTATTTTTTCATTTTCCACGAAAGTTCGCAATTCCATTGTTTCATTTAACTCATCCAACTCATCTTTTTTTCGCTCTGTCATCCACATTTCATCTTATTCTATTCCAGACTGTTAATGTGGTGTAGCAACTTCCAGAAAGGGCACATAACAAAGTTGAAAATATAGCATTTGTGGTATTGATGCTTTCCAAATTTCTGCTATTGATGCTTTTTTGTTTTCTTAATTTTTCACGGCGCTGTAGCGATCTTCGTGACTAGTGACCTCACAGGATGTTGAAAGATCTACATCGCCTGAAAACTACAGCGGAAAATACACGTTTAAAATGGCTCTAAAACGGGGAACGGATCATCTACAGAACCTTACTTCTTATTCAATCTCTATATCGCAACGGAACGATTGATATTGTACTGCATTTGTGGGACGTTCAGTGGTTTGCTTGATCTCTCCATACATCCGTTTTGTCAAATTTTGACATCCTATGCCTGGGTTTTCTTCTTCTGGGCTTTCCTTCGCTGTCCAGCCATATTTCTTGAAGTCTCCTACCTCTAGTACTTGTCTAAGACATACCGACGACACCAAAACCTACTTTCATAGAATTCTACCCCCCCCCCCCCC
>JARK01001475.1:378562-395690 GCA_000688135.1 Ancylostoma ceylanicum
GAGTCTGCCTTGACAAAGCAGTGATAAAAACGACAGGATATGGGAATCCGATGGAGGATGGATCCGCCGTGGCCCATAGTGTGGGATACGTTAGGGTACCGGTCCGCCTTGACCAATTTATTGTGGAAACGACGGGAAATGTGTCCGCCGATGAAGGAGTGAGGAAAGCGCCAAAACACGAGTTTCCCGATGGAGGATGGGCCCAACATGCTCTAACAGTGAGGAAGGGGTTGCAAAGATCATGGTCCAACAGTGAGAAAAGGGGTTGTCTTGTGGGGAAAGGGTCATGCGGTGAGTCCATCATTGGGGTAGGGGTGCAATTACTATCACATGACAGTGTTTGAAGAAGTATTAGCCTTACGCGGCCAGCCCGTTGTTTTTTGAAAGTCGCTCCAGCGCTCATTTGTGCTGATTTTCATATGACCGTATTTTTGCTGCCAAGTATCGTTCACATTCTCGACTATGTCTCAATCGACAACCTCTTATTCCTCTAACATTCCCAACCAAACCCTTATCAGCTCGAGTATCCCTACAGCAATCTCAATTTGAATGATTCCATGTCATTATTCGCAGTGTGCTGATTACAGTAGATAGTTCACAGCTGCTTGAGTTCTTTGAAAGACTTCCTCGCGCAGAGCTGGGAGTAACTGCCTGTGGCGGGTTCGTACGCATGTATGTAATACGAGGGCGGTTTGAAAAGTTTCCGGAATGACATTGAAAACAAGACAAATCACATCCACTCAATAATTTATATTTTTGCCCATTCCCATAGAAGCTCAACGCACTTGGTCCAATTTCTTCCAAGCCATCCGTTCTTCCCCTATAATCACCTCCTCTGAAGTGCACAAAATAACCGTCTATAGCTGAATTTCGCTCGCCGCTCACCCATAACCTTTTCCTAAACAGACGAAATCTGATTTTCATGGATGATCAGGAGTGCGACGAAGCCAGTAAATAAAAATAAGCAGATGCGGAAAAGTTTCGAGTTTCATATTTACAATTTTCCACAGAGGGATAGGCATTCTTAGGACGGTCATAATGTCATGGAGATACAAAGCTGTTTTACTTGACCGGATGAGCGTGCTTCGCTAGAATTCCCACTTCAAATATTCCCAAAAACATTGGTTGATATGATAAAATAACACCTCTGCCGATAATTAGCAAAATTCCTTTGCCGAGAGCGAGAACAGGTACCACCACCACCCCACCGCAGTGAGTGGACCTTTTCTTCTTCAGACCCTATTTTGTTGTCTCATCCGAAGTTTTGAATATTGTCAGGTACTGAAAGGGTAGTACTCAACTTAGCCTTCATTTACTACTACGGTTTCCTTTTCCAATCCAAGGGAGGAGTTCAATACAAGAGGCTGAGTTTCTGGTTGGGATACGTTCTTTCCAGGATTGTGGAAATGCGGCACCGTTCTTTCAAAAGATTGTCTGGACTTATTATCTCTTGTAAAATAAAAATTTAGTGTACATAAGAGATGCCCGGAACCTTCTCAATTTCATACATTTTCGATTGCCACCTGCAAGAACGATTTCAGGCATTTTCTCTATGATTTTTAGAACAGTTACCTTTCTGTGACGTTCTGCGCTTGGTTCACATTCTGTTCTCGTGTAGCTACGCTCTATTTTCCGAACCCAAAAACTAAGTCTGCGAAGAAAAGGTGATGAGGTGCCGAGACCACTACTCTGATGCGGTTTCATTTCCTTTCCATTTTCTCCTCTAAATATAAAGACTTAGTGACCGCCTAAAATCCATCTCTATCAATAGCTGAATGCATTTCAAGTTGCTTGAACTAAAATGCTTGTGAAAAGCAGACTTTTTGTCGCATCGACCTGACAATTTCAGCCTTTTCATATGGAGGATTTATCAATGCAATGCCATAAAAATGTTTGGACAACAGCGAATATATTCCGGTCATTCCGGAAACTTTTCAACCCACCCTCGTATGTGCCGACAAGAAAAATGGGTGGAAATATTGATGCGTCGGAAAATGTGTTTGATGAAAACTTGTCAAGCAAGGCTAGCACCAGAAGGAGACTAGAAGGTCAACTTCAGCAGGGCGGCAGAATTGTTAGAGAATCGTGAGGAGGATTTTCTATTTGGGCTAAGATAATAATTAGTTTTGCTCTTTTGTTAATTTTCTGAAGACTTTTTGAGTTACAGCTTCTTCACAAACCTCAAGTGGCTGCCCCACCCCACTTCCTAGCGTCCCGAAGGGGCGCTAGTGTCAACAAATCCTTGATCTCCTCACCATGCTGATTCCAAAAATGTATACAAAAGGACAAGGAATGGCGAAAACCAGTGCTTGCGAAGGTCCAAAGTGAGGCACACGGACCACTTGGGCGGAGCGGTGCGTGTGTGCTGGCTGCCCGCCACGGCTGCAACCTGAAAAACGGGTTTAGAGGCCGCTTTGAGGTATTTTATGTATATTTCTGGAATTAGCGTGTCGAAGAGATCCACAACCACACACTGCTTTCAAAGAACCAGTGAGCAGAGAAGGGAGGTGGAGCCAAGCCCCTGCTGATTAATTCACTACCGGGAGCGCAATGTCTGAGAAAAATTTTGGATGAGGAACTGGATGAGGAACACTTTCGATGAATAGGATTTTCCTCAAACTGTGCACTTCCGGGAGTGAATTAATCTGCAAGGGTCTCGGCCGCGCCTCCCTGCTTTGACCATAGGCTCCTTGAAAGCTAGGGCTTGGAAACAGAGTTTTTTGGCAGTCTTAGACGGAATCACGTATGCCATTCTGATCAGTAGTCACAGCAGATTCTTTTGATTCTTTTGAAGATCTCAGAAGCGGTTCTGATGCGGACAATGCCTTTAATAAAATTTCAATGAATGACCCTGTCAGTTGCTTGATTTGTTCGAAAATACGTGTCTAGCAACGCATTCTTTCAGTCAGAAAAGTCAGCAGCGCATTCCCAATTTATCACCCCAATAGATCTTCCTACAGTCGAGCTGGAAGTACGCTTCCGTCACAGCTCAATAAGCGAGCCATTGCAGGTCTCCCCGTCACCAACAGTGGATCGGCCTACCTCAATCGCGATGTACGTTGGTCAAACAGATCCTCGAGACTGCCCAATACACGGAAGAAGGGCCGCGTCCACGCTGAGTAATGGGACTCGGTACGCGGAAAGCAGGCACTAGTGGAAAGGTTCCCTCGTCCTTTCCACGGACGTATGCACACGGTGCTAGAAGGCAGGCGACTTCACTGCCTGGTTAGGTCGGGTTAGCGACATGGAGCGCGTTCCGCAACTTCGCACCTGTCTGTTACGGATCCATACCGAGATGCGAGCATGTGCGGAAGAAGCTCGCATTCGAGCAACATCGGTTGCCTTATCATGATCTCTCCTCATCTCTGGTTGAATTTCTCAATTCCAAGTGATAGCTTGTATTTGGTTTTCACTCATACTCGTCTTCCATTGTGTTATACGTTACAAGCTCATTCTTTTGTCATGTATTCATAGGTGATCAATTCTAAATGTTCTGCTCAGTTTTCACTTATTGTTGAAGGTTGTTTGAAAAAAGCTTCCGTGAATGAAGTTGCGATTAGCGTATGCGTATAGCTGCAAGAACACATCATATGAAGTTATAGAATAACTGCACAGCATCATCTCCTTCGAGATTTCACTGCCCCAGGCGTCTTTTTAATTATTATTATTTATTACATGGGTTAACCATGTGAATACATTACACAGTACAGACAAGTACAATACAAGTAATCAATTGATATCATAGTACAAGTATGTTAATATCAAATACTAAGGATTGGTGGGCGGAAAACCTCACGAGTTTGGGTTAGTTGTCCAGGTACTCGCCAATTGCCCTTTTGTAAAGGGAAAGTTTCACTGGCACTCTTTTGTTTTTGCTAAACTTCAAGTAATCGGAGACAGCCCTGTGAGTAAAGAAATTCTGTCGTATTGCTGTTTTCGCTGTAGTTATATGCGGCTTTATCGTTCCACCTCTTGTGATCGAGCTACGCATAACATAAAAATCAGAAGACTTCAATCCACAGAGACTATGCAGGATTTTATACATCATGAGGAGATCATTTCGTCTCCTTCTTTTATACAGAGGCTGTAAACGATATAATTTGTTCCTAATAATTGAAGATGGCATCTTCTGGTATGATAAGTTTGAGAAACCCACTGTTCTAATCATGAGCTTTCTTGTGAAATTGTTCTGGACTTTTTCAATCATATTGATCAGAGATTTCTTGTGAGGATTGAATATGGTGGTCCCATACTCCATTATTGGTCTAACATAGGTTTTGTAAGCTTTAATCATTATTGCTACATTTTTGGTTCGAAGGGCTTTGAAAAGACAGTAAATCTGTCTTGTTGCTTTCGCCGTGATTTCTTTACAGTATTTGTCAAAGGAAAGGTTTTCATTACCTTTCACTTCTCCAAATAAAGCACCAACCACCACAATTACAGTTTTTGATAAGAAGAACATCTCACACTCTTTTTTTTTCAAATAAAAGGATGTGCAAAAGTAATGCGTGTTTTCCGTTGCATCATTTTCGCTGCAGAAAATTCAAGATTATTACTAAGAGAGATTGGAAGGGTTGTACACGGTCTTGCTGCAAATTTCATGGTCTTTTCAAAGGCTATCTGCTTCGAAGGAATTTCACATTTCAGCCGAATTTTTTTGGGATTGAGAAGTGCCACAACAGCACTTCGTTCAATCTCGCGAACTGGAACTCGGAGCCATCGCAGTAGGAACCGCTCAGGATACCACATCAGTTTTGGCTAAGGTAATGTGAGCGAATACATACCGCGAAGCTGCTCCCAATTATTTCGACGTGATGCGCGTTGTTTCGAAAGTAAACAAGGTCGCGTAGAGTTTGCTCAAGATGATGATCGTGAAATGGTGGCAATGTCCAGAGAAAACCCACTCAACACAATATACAGTACTGGCCAAAAAGATATCACCTTTTGAACTTCTTCCCATAAGTTCTCTTTAAGTGAAGCTTGAATTTTCTCAACTTTGGAGATAATGCAGCAGCTCGTAGCTTTTGAACGGAGTTAATAAGATCTTCTTTGCACCTCAAGTTCTCATAAGAACATTTTTTTTGCTCGAAAAGATCAAAATACTTTGTTTTGCACTACTCACATTCAACTACTTTGCTACTTCCAGTAGTAGAATTTCCACTGAAATCAGACTTTATCAGCTAATGGATTCATATCCAACGTAATTTCGGCAAGTCTAGGAGGAATCATACCATACACGGAGCTCAGTTGATGTTACCATGGAGTTGACTTACTTCGGCAGTTTTGGCCATTCTGGGCCTCAAATACGGCCTTGTTAGGGTCACCAGTAGGGCACCTCATGGGTTTCACGTTTTGCACTTTTATTTCGATGGAGAATGATAAGTTCATGAGTACATCGTTGCCTTTGATGAACCGACACGGGTACTATTACTGTGTAAAACTATGGATGAGCGCACACTTTTCCACCACTATCGGATTGCTGTTAAAGGCCAAAACTCAATAATCTGGAGAGCCTAAGAGAACAATTCATTGCGCATTTATTGGTATATAAATCGTCCGGTAAATTTCAGTTTTTGATTTTTAATAGAATTTGAAAAGCTGTCAACTGCAGTTGCGAAGTTGTGGTGGAACCCGCCAACAAACGAATTATTCTCTGTAGTACCTTGAATAACAAGTTTCTTAAACAAAGTTTAGTACCAATTAGGAGAGGGGCATATTCGAAAGCACTTGCAAAAAAACATTGCGGGGCAACAAAAGAGAGCAACGCCATAAGGCTCCAAACATGCTTACCCACATATTGAAGAAGAGGTTGTCTTCACGGTAAAATATGAAATCAGTGGTCCAATGGGGGAGGCTGAATTTCATACAAGCAGTTACAGCAGACCTCTGCCTACAAAATTTGGGTCACCTAGGCCAGCTACTTCACCACCATCTGCTCAAACCAACGACTATTAGAAATTCTCCACAACCAGGCCCATCCAAAGGCGACGAAAATGCCCAACAAAAAAAAAACTGAGGAAATATGGTGGGAAGTTCTGTCTCAGGCGCCACGTAGCTGACACTTGCCACTATCAGACCACTATTTAGTACTGGCTAGGAAGCTTTCCTCACAGAGAAAAAATGCAAAAACCGCGAAAAAAGTGGGGGTTCGGATAAGCGCTTTTCCCACTCCATAGCGCACTGACTTCTCAAGAAGGAACCTCATATCTGGCGTGGATGACAAAGGGTAGTTGAAATTAACCATACACACAATTTCGATTGGGATGTTCTGCTATCGTTTCTTAGACTAAATTTTGTTCCGCGCGAAAACGCGCATCCATAGTTTTACACCCTAATAGAATGTCCGGGTAGATGATGACATCTGAATCTCTATGAAATTTATTAGCTGCAATGGCTCAAAATGAAAACCAGCAACCGTCTGTATGAAGCTGTGAGCCTCCGTGCTCTGTTCTCAAGATTTTACCTTCAGCATGAGAAGCATAATCTTATGAGCGCTTTTTAAAGCCGCCCGACCACTTTTACGCTCACTGTGCCCGCTTTCTTAGAAATACACTGTTCTTAGATTTCTTATTCTTAGAAATAATTCTTAGAAATAATAAATAAAAAATACAATGTAGAGCACGATTTCTCACTTCTCTGACATATGCTGAAGACCGAGACATATTTGCATGCCATGCGTTGCTTGATTCGAGACTTGATGAGTGCTTTATTTCCACACCGCATTCTAGGAACCTATACGCATTAATTCAGATGAAAACCTCGTTATCAAAGTCCCTTTCTTCTCCGAATTAAAAATGTAGAACTTGACGCCAGCGAAGTGCGCCACTGGCGACCGTATGTCCGGCTCAGATACCTGCGAGCCCCAGTGCAAGCGCTCTTTTTTTGCTTAGGCTAGAGCATCAACAGAACAAGATCCAGCTCTAGACAGGGCCGTACGTGCGGTCCAGAACGGCTAGAACTGTCGAAAGAGGTCATTTCTAAGGTGGCGTCAGCTGAGCTCCAGAGACTTCAGGATTCGGTCCCAGCCGTCTGAACATCTGTTGGATATCACTCCGTTCGTTGTAAGAAAAAGTTCTTGGTAAAAATTCCACTGGTGGAAGTCGCACAATATTTGAATGTAGGTGGTGCAGAGTCAAGGGTTTTGACTTTTTTTAGGTAAAAAAATTTTTCTTGTAAAAATTTGCAGGCGCAGTTAGGATATAAGTAGATCACCCTATTAGGTATGAGTTGATGCAGCAGCTCCCAAATTAGAAATATCAAGCTTCATTTAGAGAGAAGTTATGAGTAGAAGTTCAAAATGTGATACCTTTTTGGCCAGTACTGCATTTGGTTCTGCAGCACCTCGCAGATGATTGTTGTCAGACCATCGCTGCCTTGGCCGAAAATGGCGTTATGAAAAAGCGCGACGAGTAAGTGTTAGAAAACTGAAGTGGAGGAGAATCGTGCAAACTGAAGGAGCACCAGCTTGATCTTTGTTGAGAGGTCCGCTCTGCGCCCTCGTTGTGATGAAATTGTGACCAAATCCTGCAACGGTGAGTGATACACGGTGAAAGATAGACTATACGCGACAATTTAAGGTGCCGTGCTCAACACAAGCACCGAAAAACTGCCAGATACCGAAGCAACACTGAACAAAAATTACGATGAGTTTGTGATGATCTGCTGCAAAAATTATTCTTTATTATATAAGAGGCATACTCAGACAGAGTATCGCACCCATGCGTATGGCTACCGCAGGGTACCCGGAGGAGTTGGTCAGGAGACCCGGTCTGTTACAGACCGCAAGTCCTGATTTAGTCCTCCGCAAATCCCGGTTTCCTCCTCCGCATGTCCCGAAATGGGAGTTTTTAAACAAAACTTATCACTCCCACCATCGCCTAGAGATTTCGAACTCATTTACCATTGCTCATCAGTTGCTTACCAGTCCGCTGCTTTGCCTCTGCTCCATCCGTGCCCACAATCGAGGGACTAATTGAGGCATCGACTAATGTTCTTATCGCAGTGTATACGCTAGTGGAGGGAATGTTGCAGACTGCGATCTACCCCGATCAGGGCAAAACTTTGCATACGTAATCACTGTAGGCGTAGAGGCTCTAGCACGGTTTTCCTGAGAAACTATCGATTGGTTTATCTATCTCAATGGTTTCCCACTATTTCGCCTGGGGAACGCTGAAGATATGCTTCTTGGGGTTGTTTAACATACTGAACACAATGTGGCAACGATATGACGCTAATTTATCCATTTGTTGATTGAATACATTTTTTCGCTTCTGATGAGGTGAGATACGTCCTCACCGGGGTTTTCCGAAGCTCTTAATATGAATATGACAAGCATTTTACACTGGAGACCCGGATCACAGAGTTTCTTTTAGTCGATTTTTTTAACTTGTCGTTTTTTTAACTTCCGTTCGTGGGTGGGTCAGTGACGAAATTTGTAGTGAGGTTTTCCAATATACTTAGGACCGAATAAAAATCGAATAATTCTGTTTCTTTAATAACAATTCAGGAAACAACTAAAACATCTAGATATTCGAGAATGAAGAAACCCTAATTCTCTTCTTTTTCTTTCGTGCAGCATTGTATAGGTCTCCCATGCTGGAACTTTCGAATGAATTTTCAATTCATTCGAAATGGAATATTCTTGCTTTCGAATATCGAATATTTCGAATAAATGGATAATTCTAATGTCCTAAGATTAGAGACCACTGTGACGCTCTACAAAAGAGAAGAAGAGCTTTGGGGCTTTCTCATTCTCGAATATCTGTAGGGTTAAACTGTTTCCTGAATTGCTACTAAAGTTACAAAATTATTCGGTTTTTATTCGGTCCGAAGTTTTCCAATAGGCAGGACAGAAGTATGTCAACAAGGAAAATTTTCCGCGGTTCGCATGGTTAAAATTCCATGAATTCCAACCCAGGATTCTTGTATGTAGGGTGGAGCATCCTGTAAACGGGATTGATTAACGCCGGCCACTTTTTACGCGCACTTCCAACTTTCGTGTTTCTAAGAAACAGAATTATTGATGACTTCGAGGTTTTTGTGGGGCGTCTGTGGCGCAGTGGTGAGAGGGTCACTGCGCACGCTTACGGTTGATAGTTTAATCGCGCCCATGGCCAACTCAGCTATCCATCCCTCTGGTGTCGGTAAATTGGTACCAGAGGAGTCTGGGAGTATGAAGCACTGACTTGGTACATCGGCTTCCCCCCCGCAGGTCACTGTATAGGGCACATACGCATTCAATGCCTTTACGATTCCCAGATGAAATCGAATGCGGTCCGCATCCCANCTGCGAACGAGTCGAGAGATGGAGAAGAGGTGCGCCGGAGCAAAGTAGCGGGAAGTTGCTCTTAATCAGGTCTATCTTTGTTCTAATAGACCTCTGGCGCCCAAATGCTGTGAGAAAGTACTAAACGCCCGGCCTCAGCAGTGACTATTATACCACCCATACCATACCATACCATACCACCCACACCACGTCCCCTCCTGCGTGTTCTACCCTCATTTATCTCTGAGCACACCGCAACGTCCTCTTATATGTTCAAGCTGATTGTTCTCAATGGATCACTCATAATAAACAAAGAGTGATGAACCATTTCCGTGTTCATTCCAGGTTGAATCGGTTATATATGGGTACAATTAGCCATTTCGCTTGAGAGAATGATAAAATTGCTCTAACCATAGGAGACGCAAGCAGTCCTCTTTGACCAGTCCATTTTTTATGGGAAGGGCATTCAGGGGAAACGGAGCAAAAATTGGCACGACCACAATTCTACTAGAATGGATGCAAGGTAAACTCATGCGAGCGAAGCGAGCATAAGAAAAAGTGTGGAAGTCCGGCGTCAGCCGGACGGCCAGACTGGTTATAATTATAGTTTATACTTGATAACTTGTGGTAGTAAAGTAGAGGTTTAAGTTTTTTTTGGAAAACTTTATGTTTAATTGGTCCTTTACATGTTGTGTTGTAATACTATCAAGCCTATGATAACTTTTAACTTTGTCCGTGTACTTGTCCAAACGTTCTATAGTCCAGTTTCTTATATCTTGTCTGTTCACTTGTTTGGTAATTATGAATTTAGTACCTTTGTTTAATATGTATATTCAATAGGCTTTTGTCTTTCATTATTGATAAATCTCCTGCGACAACATGTTTATGATAAGGATCTACGTATTTGTTAAAATGCATATTGTTACATAGACATATATCAGTTCTCAAAATAGTTGTAATTGCTTCGTTCGTTAAATTTTTGAGAAAGCTATTATAAATAAAAAATTTTTCGGAGGGTTCATCATATTCGTATACTTGTAAGGAATAAATCGCCTTCCGGTGTTGTTTTTAATAATGCTAACAATTACATTTTTGTTGAAGATTCTGTTAATATTCATGTTGTATAAAATGTTGTGTATATATCTTACTTTGATGTATATGAACTTTCCAAACTTATTTTTGTTAACATTAGTTTCATTTTTAAAATGGAATCTACATAACATGCGAATTATTTGTAATGTGTAGTTATCTTTTATACTGGGCAAGAAGTCAGTATTGTGACATAATATTTTCATCCCGTTAATTAGTTTCCTTTTCAATGAATTTAGGTGTCTAGGTAAAATGTTCGTTTTTAGTTTTGTTCGTGCTTCTTCTTCTATAATTTTTGATAGATAAGCTATTAAGCGGGTGGCTTTTGTTCTGTAAAAGGGGATTAGTAATATCGGATATATTGCCATATCCTTTTATGTTATCATTAAAACCAAATGGATATGCTCTATTAAGCAGTTTAATCCAGAACATTTCTTTGTCCGAAAGAATATTTTTTTCAAAATTCTCCGGCAGGTTATCTGAAATTCTTATTTTGATGCTACTGTTAGTACATTCACTTTCTTTGAAATGACTGTATAGGTAGCTATTGACATATTTGCTTTTGATATGATAAAGATTTTTTTTCAAATTCTGAGTTTGATTTTTTAGTAGTGAGACCTACATATTGTAGACCACAGTTATTGCAGGTGATACAATATATCACGTTAGAGCTACTACGTGAACTAGGGAGTGTTTGAGTGTAAATTCTTAGTTTTGTGGAATAAGAATCTATACATGGATATGCACTAGTAATTTTGCATATAGAGCAGTTCTCACTACACTTAGAGTAACAGTTAGTATTGCCCAAATTATCAGTTGTTACAATGCCATTAACCTTACTTTTTTCGAAAGAGGTAGACCTATAATAGAGGGGGCGTACTTTTTGAACAGCAGCCCCAAGAAAGTAGGGCACTGCTGGGACATTGTTCTACTTTTCCTGGCTGCTCCGCTAATTGCTGTGGAGCTGCCAGGAGGCCACCAGTAGAACCCAGGTTCCGTCCACTGAACAAATCTCGCCCTCACCGATCAGCAAGCCTAAGATCGGGTCCGTATACACTGTTGGTTAGGAGTACAATGCTCCACCGATGTCCGACCAGTACGGTACTCCCTTTTGCGTACGGAAAATAGAGATTATTAAGAAAAATACACAAAAAGAAACGAGATTGCTATAACCCTTTTTTCTATCCACGGAGGGGTAAAGAAATTGAAAAAAATGAAAATGAAAATCTTTTTCACAGCGGAATAGTCGGGAGAATAAAATAAATAGCTAGGTTTAGAGGCCTAACAAATGCTGCGACATTAATCCTATAGCAGAACTCGCTTCTGTTGCTATTGTTGACTTGTGCCTTCTTGCTTTCCTTCTTTGTAGGATTACCGACTCACATCCATTTTCTCCGCATCCACGTTTTTCCTGAGATAGGAGTAAAATTGATGACTTGCAGTACAACACTAGAGACGAAGAAACGAAAGCTAATTGCTCTAACATTCAGAACAATAAAAAAATTTGGTCTGTGTAACTGAATTGGACGTTTGTCAGAGTCCCTCGGGGGATTACGCACAATACGCACTGAAAGTGAATCAACATTTTCATCTTGGGGTGATTTCGAGAGAGTTGGAGCTGTCGAAAACAGTATATTTCTCTGCATTAGAAAATCAGTTTTCGTGAAGAGTGGTGAAGTGCCTAGTGCTCTTTTCGTTCACTAAAACCCATTCAGAAATTCTGATTTCGACCAAAACCAGTTTTTTTTTTCGAATAAAAATAATCCACCTCTATTCTCAACAGGAATATGAAAATTGTAGCAATTTCCTATTCGAACATTTGGTATAAAATTATAGATTAGGACTTCTTATGAATGATAAAAAAATCATTTCATTTCAAATATTTTTTCGCCTTGTAGTTGCAATTTCTCCCAATACCGAATTCTCAATTCTAGAAAATCAATATTAGGAAAGCAGTTGCTGACTGACGATCTAACGGCATCATATCCATGCGGTAAGCCTGCAGGCACAGTTCGTATCTGGGAGACATTCCTGCAGGCACTGTGCGTATCTATGTGCAAGGGATTTCCTGACCTCATCCTACAATAGATTAATTATGATCGATGAGGTAGACATGAAGGCACATGAACATTGTTGAGAACATTAAATACTCAAGTTTTGATTCTTGCCAAAATTTATGAAAAACTGATATAAACTGGCTAAATATCCAATATGGAAATAAAATAAATGGAATTAACAACAGGAATACAAACCCATGTGAAACACATGTACAGAATGCAAAACAAAATAACAGTACTCAAAATATACATCACAATACAGAATCAAAATCTTTTTGAATTACTGTGCTTCAGGAACCACAAAATTTTTAAGGATCGCACTGCCAAGCAGGAACTTTTACGATTTTTATAAAAAATTTTCTTCTGTTCACAAAGAGCTCAATTATCGTGAGCAGCGTATAAAGCAACCTCTATATCTCGGGTGGAAAAGTTCAAGCAGGTTTTGCTTATTTTTCTTTTTTTGCATGAGCAATGAGAGAAATCTGCCCGAATTCGCCGATTTTTGTCGATTCGAGTGGAATCTACTGGAATTTACGCCTAAAGTTTGCAGTCCCGGTCCTGGTAGCGCTGCCCACACCGCTTTTAGACAGCATCACAGGCTGGCAGCAGGTAACTGCTGTCTAACGGCAGTCTGCCGCAGTGTTCGCCTACCACATCTGCCTAACAGAGATTTGAACAAATCATAAAACGGACTAGATCTTTGTGTTCAGCTGTGCAATTACACCTCCTGTACAATTTTTCAACAGATTTTGTTGGTTCTGAAGCTGGCACGGGATTGTATACGGGCGCGATCTTAAAGCTTGCTGATCGGTGAGGGCGAGATGTGTACAGTGGGCATAGCCTGGGTTCTGCTGGTGACCTCTTGGCAGCTCCACTGCAATTAGCGGAGCAGCCAGGAAAAGCAGGGCAATGTTCCAGCAGTGCCCTGCGTTCTTGGGACTGCTGTTCAAAAAGTCACGCACCCATAATAAGGGTAACTAACCAAAGAAGAAGAAAGTGAAGAAGCGTTGTGAACGTGTGGAATATTATTTGCTGATCTACATCTAAGTATAAGATCGGTCCATAAAGTGTGCAGGAAGAGGAAGTCGTTTAGCAGGAAGCTGCAGGGTAACGGCGAAACCCATTGATAGTATAGGAATATGTGAAGGAGTGTGTAAAGGAGTCTAATGTCCAGCCCACCCGAGCTGGAATTAATGAACGCACAACCAGGCAAGACCGGGCTAGCAAACCAACTCTGAAGGTCTGCGTCCCTAACATTGCGTTGTCCATAGAATAATCACTCAAACTAGCCGTTGGTTTTGTGGTTCACGTTTCATAAATCCTAGCCCTGATTTTACTTTACCGGACGTAAGCAGCTACTTCCCTAATTTCCGAGTTTTGGCGTAGTGAGGAACTCCGTATTCCAAGTCTCATTTGCGTGAGGCGAATTTCCCCTAGCATCATCCTTTCGATGGAGAGCTGGACGACACTGAACGCATTCTCATCCTGCTTACGTAACGCCCATGTATTTGAGGCGCACGTTGAAGCAGGGAAAAGCGTTGTATTGAGAATGTGGGCATGGACCCTCCTTGTTCTTCATTCTCTTCACTACTTCTTCGATGGTCTCGTGAGCTTCCCAAGCTGCTCGCTTTTTCCTACCCAGCTCAAGGGCGAGATCATTCATCACTGTGACCTTGTGACCTACATATGTGTAGCTGAACCATTCGGATATTGTAGTTCTGTTGGGCGAGAGTGCGGCTTCCGGGAACCCATCCGTTTTTTGCGAACATCGTCTTCGTCAGATCCAATCGGAGGCCGATTCTTCCGCACGCGTCCCCGAAGTCGGTCAGCATCCGTTCCGCTTCGATGATGGTTGTCGTTATAAGAACGATGTTGTCAGCAAAGCAAAGGTGGTTAAGTCGACAGCCACCAACTTACATTCCGACGTTATCCCATTCTAGTCCTCGCATGACACCCTCGGGAGTGGCGCTGAATAGTTTTGGCAGCACAGTGTCGTCTTGCCCAACTCCTCTCTTGATATTCATGGTGATGTCGATGTAGATTGGCGAAATTCTGATAGTGTTGTCGCCGAGCTCTGTAGCTGGGATATGGGAAGTTGCGAGAAACAGGGGCACTAATGTGAAGAGAAGAGGCCGACTTCATAATGGAGATGCTTCACATGAGAGCAACGCGAACGCAACGCGAACGAAGTGAGCATTACGAGAAGCCTTAGTCTCCGAAAACCACGCCCTACCCTTACGATCAGACTAAATTATTCTTGATAGAACTGTGTATGGTCTGGTAGCGCACACAGGGCCCATGATCTGACATAGTCCGCAACTACGACCACACTTGTTTCCAGCGATGGGAGGAAGCCATAGAATCCCTTTTGAAGGAGATAGATGCAGCACGCCAAAATAGAAGGAATGACACCAAATTCACATCAAAACATAATGAAGTAGGCTTAGAAATCAAGCGGACGTAATTGCGAACAATGTCAGATCATGGGCCCTGTGTATGCTACCAGACTATACACTTAAACTGGTAGTTTTATTGTTAATACAATGTAAAAGAAGAATCTTTGTGTTGTTGTTGTGTTAAAACTATTAGTTTCATCGTTCATTGCTGCGGAACACTCATGAGGTTTTCAGTTCTTCTCCGATCAATCAGTTCTTAAAGGAGTATTGGGAATTGGACAAGGTGATGCAATCGATCGGAAGAAGTTCATCAAAACTTTCAGAAAACTGGTATGAAAGTTCATGTTCTTATCTCTTTAACAAAGCGCCGTAAGCCCGAAAACAGCAGACATAGGGGGGTCATAACGGGGCGGCACTCATAGACAGTGGTTAACTTGATGCGCAGACTGTGAGGCAGCTGGCCGATTTTTAGGGGTGTGTATCATCATGAGGGAAACAGGGGCGTAACCAGGCGGCTGTAATTGGCGCGTGCTTGCCGCACATTACGCCCCCACTTGTGTTCAAACATGTGGGGGCGTGACGTGCGGCAATCACGCGCCAATTACAGCCGCCTGGTTACGCCTCCGTTTCCCTCATGATGATACACACCCGATTTTTAGGGACTCAGACACGCTTTCGTTCTGGGACCCGCATCCTATGGCACTCCCCTATACACGCGGTAGCGGTTTCGTCATCGTCTTCAACCCATTGGCGACCACGTGGCTCACATGTGAGCCGCGATTTTTCGATCACGTGGGACAGCGTGGCTCACCGGTGAGCCGCGCTCTTCTTTTCAACTGCTAGACCTTATTTTCGCACTTATTTGCTGTGTCGCCACAAGAAATTCATAAATACGTCTAGACAGTGCTTTATAAACCATATTTTGAAACATATTATCTTCTTATTGCCACAAACAGCTTGATAAGGACACAACTTTTGAAAATGAGGTGAAGTGAGTCACATTTTCTGGGCATTGAAAGGAAAAAAACCTAGGCAGATGCCGAATTTTCCACTCAGGATCACTTGAATACATCCTACTCTCCTTGCTGCGTTGGAAGGGGGCATATCAAAAAGTCTGCCTTTTGCACCTTTTTTTTATACAAGGTGCGGCAAAATTCTTTGGACAAACATACACGATCTTCAAAACATGAGGAAGAAAAAATTGGAAAAGTCGATGTATGTTGTATATTAGCAGTACACTTGTTAACATAAATAACATTTTCGATTCCAATTTTCCTTCATTGGTAGCGACACAGGCCTGTCAAAAGGTAAATGAGACATTGGCCGGGCGCGCACATCCTGTAGAATCTAGAAACCACTTCGAAATCTCCCGGAATGGATGTAGCACCTCAGTAAGCGAATATTTGTCTCCACCATTGCAATATAGAGAAGAATACTCAAACAGACTATTTCGTCATTCTATAAATCCAAGATTATCATCATCTGTTATGAGCAAATGAACAAATCTATAACAGAGAACAGTGGTGAAATTGTTTTTAATCAAGCGAAAATAGCTGTTATGGCGCGATTTCCGTGTTTACATGCGAAAATTTTGGCTACCTCTAAAAATCAAATTGGCGGTGGACTCGTAGGTGTCTCGGTTCCATAGTAGAACGCTTCTGCTGTCCCCCACAGGAGTTTGGAGTCTCCTCACAAATAGATGAAAAAGTGGTGGAGGGAAAAGTACCTCCACTACCTGCGCGCCAGACCTCAAAAGTGGCGGAGGGGAAATACCTCCACTACCTGCGCGCCAGACCTCACATCTCACCTGTACTTTCCGAAGGCTGTGAACATAGGAGAAGAGGAAACCACAGGAACAAAAATTGTTTTTATGCTCGCAATTAGGTCGTAAAGAGAAAACGACCACTGGTTTCTCCAAATTCCACCTCCGTGGATTTTTAGCGTGCGTTTATGCTTGTCCAAAGACTTTGCCGCACCCTGTGATTTTGAAACCTTCATGAACTACCTTCTCACAGCCTCACAGGAGGCAAGCTGAGATTTGGTGCTTTAATCTTTCGTCAAGTGATAGAAAAACCCTTCCAAAACTATATTCCAGACCAATTCATTAGAGCTGTCCATTTAAGATTTAGTAATCTTATTGTGATTGCATGAAATCATGCGATCACTGCGCTGCTGAAAAAGGCGTTGGTTCCACGCGCCAGACACACCAAAACGCGCACGGTCGTGAGCGGATAAATCGCTGAATGACGAATACAATCTCCAATAATGAAGGCGAGAGAATAAGATAGTGCTTTCAGGGTTTCGCGGCGGCGCCCGCATCC
>JARK01001475.1:397263-416201 GCA_000688135.1 Ancylostoma ceylanicum
TGTGGGAAATGACAGAATACGGATCCAACGATGAAGGATGCGCCCCCCTTGGCCCAGCAGTGGTGAAAACGTCAGGATACGGGTTCGCCTCGGCCAAGCAGTGGTAAAAACGACAGGATGCGGGTCTCCGATGGAGGATGGGCCCGCCGTGGCGCAGTAGTATGGGAAACGACGGAATACGGGTATCCGATGGAGAATGGGTCCGTCTTTGCCAAGCAGTGTTTTAAAGCTTCAGGATGCGAGTCCGCCTTGACAAAGCAGTGATAAAAACGACAGGAAATGGGAATCCGATGGAGGATGTATCCGCCGCGGCCCATAGTGTGGGAAACGTTAGGGTACCGGTCCGCCTTGACCAAGTTATTGTGGAAACGACGGGAAACGTGTCCGCCGATGAAGGAGTGAGGGAAGCGCCAGAACACGAGTCTCCCGATGGAGGATAGGCCCGACATGCTCTAACAGTGAGGAAGGGGTTGCAAAGGTCATGGTCCAACAGTGAGAAAAGGGGTTGTCTTGTGGGGAAAGGGTCATGCGGTGAGTCCATCATTGGGGCAGGGGTGGAATTACCATCTCAGACATTCGCGCAGCTCTATCCCCGTCGAACAGGAGCTCTACAGCCATTACAATTGGAGTAGAGCTGCAAATTCGGCAGCACTTTAGAAGCAATGCTGATAAAGTATGCCGGAAGTTCTCCTGTTTGGGCAGCACAGTTCCCTCAACTGTGCTGCCATAGTATGGCAACTGTGCTACCACAATGTGGTCCGCACCTTTCAGTGGCACAGACCGCGGGCGTTTCTTCTATTTTAGTTCGGAGACTAAGTTTAGTCTCCAAGCTAAAATAGAAGAAGCGCTATAAGTATAAGTGAATACTAAGCTCTACACAAGATAAAAATTTATTTTATTGTTTTTCATTCTGGAGCAGAAACAAAAAAAAATCTAAACTATAAACATCTTCATAAAGGATAAAGGATAAAGTGGTCGGCGTTGATCAATCCCGTCACGAGTGATGCGCCACGCATTCGACTTCATCTGAACATCGTAGAGGCGTTGAATGCGTATGTGCCCTATACAGTGACTTGCGGGGGGTATCCGATGAACCAATGTGCTTCATCCTCCCAGACTCCTCTGGTATCAATTTACCGACCCCGTAGGGATGGACGGCTTGGTTGGCCGCGGGCGCGGGATCGAACCATCGACCGTGTGCGTGCGCAGCGAGCCTCTTACCACTGCGCCACACCGCCCAAACATCTTCATAGGTGGCGAAAAAACAGAACATTCCATCAGATCTTCCATGTCTTCTATAGCTCCTCGTTGTCGCCGTAACTCTCGTGCTCTGCGTAGACTACACGCCGACGCTTCTCAAAATAGACAAAAATGAAGAAATAAAAATAGAAACCGGACGAGTTGTCAGCAAGACAACGGAGATAGAAAGACAACGAACTCAAGCTCCCCATCAGAAACATTCCCATAAATTCCTAAGCAATGCCTGAGATGGATAGAAATAAAATCAAAAATGAGCGGAAAAAAATAAGAAAAAAAAACTAGAATAAATGAGAACAAGAAAAGAAATAAAACAAGAAACAAGGAAAAAAAGAAAACGACAAAGTTCTTTCTCACCTCTTAAGACACGCAGAGCTTGCGACACCTGCACGCGTTCCAAAGTTTCCGGCCGACTGCGCCTAATAGTGGACTTGGCATGGCGTTGGATTTAGCACAGTGCAAAATATACAGTTAGCGAGGAAAGCACGTTGAACAGATTCCCGCATTACCATCGACTCTGTAATCGAAGCTGTTATTGCGATATAATATGAAAAAGGAACGAGTAGGCAATCCCACTGCTACATTTCGAAGGCGTACAGATCAGAAGATGCTTTAGATAGTTTATTTCATTAGCAAGAAATGTAGAGATTACTACCAAATTCAATGAGCATTGCTAGAGAGGAAATAACATAAACTTCGCTCAAGAGAAGAATGGTGATGTCGTGCCGCACTAGATTTTTGAATTTTTGCACATCAATCAATTGCAGCACACATCCTATAGACCGCTTGTTGCAGCACTTTGGCAACTCAAATCAAATGAGTTGGCAACTAGTTGCCAGCGCTAGCACACCTCATATCCGCCTGAGAGGGACAATTTCTGGATTGAACAAGCCCAACTCTCCGAGGATAGAGCTCCTCGAATGTCTGAGATCACATGATAGTGTTTGAAGAAGTATTAGCCTTACGCAGCCAGCCCGTTGTTTTTTAAAAGTGGCTCCAGCGCTCATTTGTGCTGATTTTCATATGACCGTATTTTTGCTGCCAAGTATCGTCCACATTCTCGTCTATGTCTCAATCGACAGCCTCTCATTCCTCTAACATTCCCAACCAAACCCTTATCAGCTCGAGTATCCATAAAGCAATCTCAATTTGAATGATTCCATGTCATTATTCGCAGTGTGCTGATTACAGTAGATAGTTCACAGCTGCTTGAGTTCTTCGAAAGACTTCCTCGCGCAGAGCTGGGAGTAACTGTCTGTGGCGGGTTCGTACGCATGTATAATATGCGCCGACAAGAAAAATGGGTGGAAATATTGATGTATCGGAAAATGTGTTTGATGAAAACTTGTCAAGCAAGGCTAGCACCAGAAGGAGACTGGAAGGCCAACTTCAGCAGGGCGGCAGAATTGGTAGAGAATCGTGAGGAGGATTTTGTATTTGAGCTAAGATAATGATTAGTTTTGCTCTTTTGTTAATTTTCTGAAGACTTTTTGAGTTAAAGCTTCTTCACAAACCTCAAGTGGCTGCCCCACCCCACTTCCTAGCGTCCCGAAGGTGCGGAAGCGTCCGCGACTCATCCTACCCAAGCTTCTTCAGAAATGTGCTCGAACGCGTGTGCGCCTTCTGCTGCAGCGCTCGATAAACACAGGCGGACTTCAACATCCGCGACTCATCCGCACGCGTCCGCAGCCCAGCATCTCGTCTGACCAATTGCTGCACTGGATTACGGTTTGTCTGGGCCTCGGCCGACCAGACGAGCCCCGCAGAGCTCGCCTAGTTTCCGCCGGAGACACAACTGAGCTCTGACCCTCAACTACCAGCTTATATTCACCTCTCAGAGGCGGAACATCACGTGACAATAAGAGGTAAGAATGTAAAACATGAAGGGGTGGAAAGCAGGCTCAACGGGACCGCAGTTGACCGGTCAGCAAACTGCCCCCTTAGCGCAGTAGAAACACAGGGTGTGCTGCTCTCAAAAAGTAGGAACATAGCAATTCTTTACCATGCAGCAATGTCTGCCTTCCATTTCCTGGGGACGTGGCTCATCGGGTTCTGCTGCGTTTGCCTTGTACAGTTATCAGAGAACCCAATAAAATACAATATTTTTACTCGTAGTGCTCAAAATCCCAGATTCCGGTCTGCTCAAATTTGAGTACATTGTGACGATCAGTGATGGAACATTCAACAAAATCAATGTTCTCCCACTAATGGGTTACATTAACAAAATATGAGTGCGAAATCCTGACACCACCGGAGCTTTATTGAGAACACATTGAAACCAACTTCATTTGGCAGTTACAATTGTTTCTAAATCATTCCAACGATCTTGTTTCAAGGTCTGTTATATTCTGAATGATAATCCAGCTCTTGCGGGAAACGCCTGACTCTTCCGGAGTCTAGACAAATTGCTACGCTTCCAGATATAATATATAAGCCAGCTCACCAATGGTAACGGAATCAGGGCTTCACATTTTCATTATGGTGGAAATAGAGAGCTCATAAGGCTATTGCTGGTTATCGTGAAACGACATGACTACTTGAATCTCCGGATGGAGAATCACTTCTACGTGTTTCCGAACATACGAGCCCTTGCACCGCAACGTCACTTGCAGAAAATTGTGGATTTCTATGCTCTACTTCCAAGTTGTGGCGATTAGTACGAGAAGTATAACCTTGTGAGCGCTTTATTTGTGTCGCGCAATTGATTTCAAGCTCACTTAGCTTGCTTTAGCAGGAGCTTAGCACGGTAACTCACTCAGACACTCGTTCCTGATTGCAAACATACTCATAGAATTCATAGAGTATTGGGCAGCATATATAGAGCATATGGCATATATGTAACCTTTTTGTGATTTCGCTGCTTTTTTCAGGCACTCTTAATTTGCAAAGAAGTTGGATACAACTGCAGTAAGAGCAAAGTGTCGAAAGAAGTTGGGAAAATGTATTTGTTTGTGCAAAAAATTGCTGCTAACACGCTTGATGGTTTTCCGGCCGATGAAGAGGAGTACAATTCAGATTTTTTGCATCGTCTCAGCGAAGTGGATGCTCTCATGTCGTCTGTGAGTACAAGATTTTGTGTTTGTTCCAAGATTTATCTTTCCGAATGGTGAATCCACTATGATGCGCCTTGTTGAACATCATATACGAAATATGAGGCTGTTTTGAAAAGTTTGCGGAAAGAGTGAAAGAACTGTTATATTTGGAATGTGTTTTTTATTATTATATGATATTTTGGATGTGTTTTCTATTATGTTGTATTTTTGAAACTCATGGAGGAACCACGCTAACTTCTACCCATGCAATTCTAAGGGGTCCCGTGTGCCCATTCAGGCTTAACGGGCTGCCCACATGTTTCATTTATAGGCGGAACTTGTCAGTGGGCCTCCCGTGTGCAGCATTCGTGGACTGGGTTTGTTAACGGGTCACCCACGCTCAAAAAACAGACTCATACCGTGGAGTGATTAATTTGAACCGCCTCTTGACAATAATTTCTGTCTATCGGTGGAGTCGGATACCATGAACCGCCACATGTGTACTCATTACGTGTGTACCGATGGAATGCAGAGGGGATGGAGAATGGACTCACTAAAAAACTGAAAGAGCTGAGGACATCAAGACGGAAAGCAGAGTGGATGAATCAGCGGACTCTCAGTCAATAATGTACATTGGAAAGGTAAAGCTGTATTTATAGCACATCGGAGTTCGATCTTGTCGGATAACAAATGATAGGTATCGAGCCCGACACGTCGGATTCCGATGAGGATTGATACTTATCATTTGTTATCCGACGGGATCGGATTTCGACGCACTATAAATAAAAAAATAAAGGATAAAGTGGTCGGCGTTGATCAATCCCGTCACGAGGGATGCGCCACGCATTCGACTTCATCTGAGCATCGTAGAGGCGTTGAATGCGTATGTGCCCTGTACAGTGACTTGCGAGGGGCATCCGATGAATCAAGTCAGTGCTTCATCCTCCCAGACTCCTCTGGTACCAATTTACCGACCCCGGAGGGATGGATGGCTTGGTTGGCCACGGGCGCGGGATCGAACCATCGACCGTGTGCGTGCGCAGCGAGCCTCTTACCACTGCGCCACACGCGCCCTATAATCATCGCTTAGAGGCAGCACCCACGAAAATTTTCGACATTGAGATTTTGGCACATTTCGACGTAATCGCGTGGGCTGATCATCGTTACAAAGCTGAAAATCCTCAAAACGTTCAAAGTCCTTGTTTTCTAGAACCTCTAAGTTCATCGCATTCTAACAAGATGGCCGAGTTGCGCGACCTATTCGTTGTGGACCGATCGAAAAAAGTCGATACCGTTGCCTTTTTTGCCACCTGTTTTGTCGGCAAAATCGGTTTTTGGCACTGTTTTGCAACATTTCTGAAGTTTATAGAAGAAACGAGAACTCGAAAAGAATGGCTTGACCGATAAGGCCAACCACTATGCTGAGGAACGGGTCCCCTAAGTATCCCATATGAGTAAGTAGCTATCACAAATTTGTACAGCAAAATGGACAATAAAGAGAAGAGCCACATCCCTTGAAAAAGACGTATTTCATTCTCCAGCCTTTCATGTCTCAATAAACCTTTCCTGGGTCATGCAGCTCCTTTTGGAAGTTTTCTTGGTGATCACCTCGCACTCGTTGACAGTAAACGTTCATTTACACGCGAAAGGACGCGATAGTGAGGTAACAATTTAAGATCTCGCCAATACCTCGGTGCTGGTGCACTCCATTGTGCTCCATCGTAACACGGTACGACCCCGCTCCGGGTGACTGTGGCTCTGGCTCCCACCACAAAACAGGTGTAACACGGGAGCGATGTACGCATCCTCTCCGTTCCTGCCATGTGGTGGCCGCTACAGTATTCGGGAGTAGTAGAGGGTTGCACATAAACAACCGAAACTAGAGGGGGCAGAAAGCGTCTCCACGGAATCTTGCGTGAGAACACAACAATACGTGTTCAAGATTGTCCAAACAAGTTCGGCTCTTTTCTTCAGATCCGTGCGAAAAAATAACGCGGGCGACTCGCCCGGCGGCAAAAATCTGTGTGCGGCTTAACGTGGACGACTCGCCCGGCGGCAAAACTCTGAGTGGGGCTATACTCGGTCCTCTCCCTCATGTCTGAACGGAACCTCACCTCCTGCTTCCTTTATATGCCGATGGTAAAAGGATAAAGTGGTCGGCGTTGATCAATCTCGTCACGTGGGATGCGCCACATATTCGACTTCATTCGGCTTCGTAGAGGCCGCTGAATACGTATATGCCCTAAACAGCGACTGGGGGAAGGGGACATCCGATGAACCAAGTCAGTGCTTCATCCTTCCAGACTCTTCCGGTACCAATTTATCGACACCGGAGGGGTGGATGGCTTGGTTGACCACAGGCGCGACCAAACCATCGATCGTGTGCGTGCGCAGCGATCCTCTTACCACTGCGCCACACGCGCCTAATGCACAATATTATCACAAATCGATAAAGGCCAGTTTGTGATAAAGGCCACTTAGTTCCCAATAAGCGCTACAAAACTCCAAAAATTGAAGCAATTCAATGTTTCGCCTGTAGCTACGCAAGGCGCACTTTGCCTCACGTCAAATCATGGAAATTAGGCGTTATCAGTAACTGAGAGCCTGTCAAAACAGGCTGTATCACAAGAGGTACGCTACTGGGTTGTGACTAGTCGATTTGTGCGCGTCACGGCAAGCAGCGCTGGGGAAATAGAGAAGTTTACTGAGCTCGGGTGGGCAGATGAATGATATCGGAGCATCGTGACCACCTTCCGCCAAAACGCGTCTCGGCTATGACAACTGGCGAAGTCTGCCAAGTGGCAAGATTTGTGAAACATACAGTATGAAGAAGGCTCTGTAAATGTTTGTTTGCCAGAGATGTAAAGAGTTACTAATATCCCCATATCCTTACACATACTCATTGCTAATATCTATAGAAAAATATTACACGGCTAATATTTACACATACACGGCTCCATTCGGGAGTTTTATTTCCCCGGATTGAAGATACAAATACAGGGTGCGCCATAAGTTCTTGCCCACCATATTTAGTATGCCACAGCCGCTGGATTCAACGTAATGGCATGAATTCTATGGAGGTACTGATCCATGTCAATAGTAACCTAAACCCCTATCAGACCAGGGATAAGTCGGCATTTGCTTTTGTGATAACTCAAAGTTGAGAGAGTAGAGAGCACCTCGCGGCGCGGTGGTGTTTCTGGTGTAAAACCTCTCGAAACTTCACCTCAGCTTTATAGTACGAATACAAAACAATGCATGATATAGCACTTGATTTGCTCCAAGACATAGTTGGGTATGACTCTACACCAGAATCGCATTGCCGTTATAGAAGAGTTCGCTCTCAGCACGGGATTTCGGTCGTGCAGCATTCCAGGAGGTGCACATGGCACAGAACAGATTCTAAGCTCTACAGAAGCGTCATTTTTACGCTGTTCAACTTGAGTTGAGAGCAGCAAGGTATCTTCTCGCCAAAAATACTGTGCGAGTGAAATCCAGAGTGATTTTGATGTTGTGGTTCACAAAAAACTGAAAAAAATTGCTCATATACGCCCTTTTCTTGAAAAATTTCTGAAATCTCTGAAAGGAAAGGGGAATGGGATCCCAGTACATCCGTTGTATTCCTCGATGTCTGCTCAGTCTACTTCAATGTTTTGGTGAGGAACGATTTGATTTGCTCTGAGTAGTGCCTTCCGTTCGAAGAGACAGTGTCACCACGCGCCAAACCGTGCCGCGAGGTGCTCACTTTCATCTCAAGTTTGAGTTACTACGAGAGCAACTGGCGACATATTCCTGTTCTGATAGATGATTTGGGTTGCTATTGAGTTGACTATGTTGGATGTTAATGTTGAATTAGTGTTAGTGTTGAAATTTTCACCAAAATTGAACTTCTTCCACCAAGTGATTTGATATCTAAAGGGATCTAAAGTGATCAAAAGGAAGGGGCGATATATCTCCAAAGCTCAGTTGAGAGCAACTAGAAACTAAATGTCTTCAACGGTTTCACTCTTCCCACCCACTGTCTTGTTTTGAGCTGTGTCTTGTTCTGCGTGATTTTTTTTTCTTTTTTTTTCTTTTTTTTCTTTTTTTTTCTTTTTTTTTTAAAAACTTTTTCCTAGGTTTAGCACTACAGTGAAGACATATGCAGTGATCAACTTATACAAATCCTACTAGAAAAACGGTTCTCGTCGCCACCACTTCAGCCCGTTTGCAGAAGATGGCCGAGTTGCCTGGGCTTAAACCGGAGTGAGATGGGAATGAAAGCAAGTTTATCATAAAGGAAGAAAGTGGTTGTAAACAAGGACACCAATTCAGATCATCCTACAACTCATCTTAGTTAATCGCCAGCACAAACTTAATCTCTCTTTATCTCAAGAATGCTCATGCCAACGAGGATGCAACTTTCTTAAAATTGTTGGCACCGTTGCTAAATATCCAAAACAATCAAAATCTTGGACATGGAAATTTCCGTGGGTGGTGCCTATGAGGTATATTTATGGTGTGTCGCAGTCCAGTCCGGTCGGATAACAAAGGAGGCGCACCGATCCTCGTCGGAATCCGACCAACGAGAATCGATACGCACCCTATGTTGTCTGACCTGATCGAATTACTATAATTACAGCATTTGATGTTATTTTCCATCTTGACATTTTTACAGACATGTCCTTCGCGATACACAACAATGTCCTTTTGAGCTTTCTTAAACCTTGGACTACATGATGTGCACATGTGTTGACCATTTGTTCGGCTAGGATATTTGTAGCGGTTGGCAGTTGTTCCGGAACTCGGGAAAAGCGCAACCACCTTCAAAGGCAGCACCACGATGATTTTCATGTCGGAATTTTGGATGTTTTGGGGACTGAACGATGGTCCCAGTAGTTCTACGCAAGTTGCACTACCAAAGGCATTTGCAATCTTGAGATATAACAAGTTGATCAAGGGATCGGGGGATCCCCAGGCGAGTTGTAGCGGAATGCAAATAAGCTGTTCTCTGCTACAGTAGGTCAGTTTTTGAAAGATAATTTTGTTGCTCATATTCATTTTGAAAAGTTAAGCACTGTAATAATCTGCTTCCCTCTACATACGTCTTGTCAATAGTTAATCGATCATAATATCTTTCTTCTTTTACTCGGAATTTTCGAACTTTTGAATATGTTATGAATTTCCGTTTGTTAGCTCTTTGTTCTTAACCATAGGTTTTGTTTCTTTGCTTGAACTATGTTTATGTAGTAAACATTCCATTCTCTTCCCGTTCGAGATCGTTTCCCTCCAGAAAAGCTGCAAAAGTAGTCAAGTTTCCAGCTGCGCCAAGGAATTCGTCGGCAACAGAGGCAGCGTTAACGACTTTCTTGATCTACTCCATCCGAGCAACTCGGCCACCTTGTTGTAATGCAGTAAATTGGTAGTATCAGAAAACCATTTTATTATGAGTTCCAGTGCAATTGATTACATTACCTGTGCTCATCATAGCAAGAACCCAAGATCATACTAATATCTGAGTGATAAATTTTTTCGTGGATGTTGCCTTTAAACTTTGTGCTAGCTTCTCTTTGACGAATATAGTTTTTAGGTCAACTGGACAAAATATCTTCTCAAGACAGTTCCAGCGATTCATCATTCCTACATTATTAACGACCCTATCGTTATCGCTGAAAAAGCGCAACAGGAAACGTGGGTACAATTTCATCAAATCATCAGTCCTCGTCATGGAGTGTTTGCAATCAGAAAGTGACAGGAATATCGTGATGGGTTTATAGTAAACGGTTTACTAGGAAAGTTTTCTGTGCGTCAAGGAGGTTTCGATTTGTTGGTAGACAGCATAGTGCCTGATTTTGAGAAAGCTGTTTCCAAGAAATTTTCCACTTTTAGGATTAACAGCATACTGCTGTCCACCAGAAAAGAGGTCATTGTTAACTACGCAATGCTCCTTTATATCCTTTCTTGGATTGAGTATATGGACGACAAATACCGGACAATTGTTGAGGCACGAGTTGGACATGTTTCTCTGTAATCACTTACGCAGTCGCGACAACATCAACCTCTGCTTATATTTTTCAGATGCGTTTCATAATTATAGGACACCCCCTCAACATTTCCACCTGTGGGTTTTCTTCAACGATCCGTATTCTGTCGTTTTCCACACTACTGGCCGCGGCGGACCCATTCTCCATCGGAGACCCGTATTTATTATCGTAATCAGCGCCTAAAATAACCCTAGTACAACTTTTTGAGCGTGGCAACCCCTGATTTTTTAAGCTTTATTTTTCTTTTTTTACACAACTCGCAGTAGTAGCACTTCTTCACGTTCTAACGGGTTCATAAGCCGTGCAACCAAACTCTCGAAATTTTTATGATTTGTTGGGCTTCCATAGACAACACCGTTTTCACGCATTCTGCCACTCCTGATTTCTATAGAGATGCTGAGCAAATATGCATCGATAGAGCATTGCATATCCAAGACTACCTATTTCAATTTTCCGTCCGCTCAATGCTGACGGTCACGCACTCGAATGTGACTGAAAAGGATACACTGTGGTTCCGCCGCAGAAATGCAGCGAGCGTTGGTAATAGATATTTAGGATTTTCCATTGGCTTTGCTAGGTGGCGATCCAAGCAGGTAACCCTCGCCTGACATCGGAGTATACGGCAACTTTTATTAGATGCGTGCAATTGACGTGCGTGCGTCTATACGACGAATGGTAGGGCTAGTTGCATAGTTGACTAAGCTCAGACGCACGCGTTCACAATCTCGTAGCGGCCGCGCGGCCGTTTCATTGAAGAATACATGCGCGTTGACCGGCCTCCGTTGTAAACCTTACAGGAATAAATGTATGCGTTCCAGTGATAAAAAATGCCCTTATTTCAGCATTTTCGTATTGGAGCCCGTGAATTGGCCGCTCTAAATGGCAGAACTTACTTGCTGGCGTTTTCTGATGTACGACATTGTTGAATCAGATTTTACCACTCGACTACTCAAGCCTCTGCTCGTTGCGATATAGGCAGGAACTCATCAAACGTCGTAAAAAATCTCGTATTCAAGGCGAGGAAGTGTTCAGATCTCGTTCCAGGTATCATGATCAGTGATGCTTTCAGTGGTCACAAACCAGATTTGTCAATCATGGCGACAAAAGAATAGGTGATACCGATAGCAAGTGACCTCCACGGAAGAATACAACTTTTGCAAAGGTGTTGTCGTGTTTCTGGGTGCGCTTCCCCACCAACACATACCTAAATGGTTAGAAAGTGGGATCTGATTTTGCAGGCTCAGATGTCAGAAAATGCCTATGAGTAAGTGACATCTTCCATATTGAGCAATGGAATCACAGGTTTTGATTTTTAAAAAATGGAGAACACCCCATGGTCAAGCGAGTAGTGCCTTTTTGGATTAGCATCCTGCGAGGTCAGTGGAACAGCCTGTGACCAGTACTAACTGTCTCTTTGAAGCACCACCACAAAGTCACTGTATATCGCGTGGCCAGCAGAAATGAGCGGATGAAAAGTTGAGATACAGTGGCGGTCAAAAGGATTGCAACAAGTGATTTTTCTTGAACTTCCTTTCTTTCAGTATAACACTCGAAATCAAAAGGACTGTGGGGGTGTGCTGAAACCAAACCCGTTCAGCTGAGGTTAGAGTAGCCAGGAACAGGGCTGTCCTCTAAACTGTTGACAGAGTGGGGTAAGGGATACAGAGATCCTCATAGGGTCCCTACCAAACTGACCTCAAGTAAGATGGTGATCAGTGATTGGTACACATACCTTTTCTAGCGAATATGAGCTGAACATGTTGCGAAGAAGCCAATTCGTGGTGACACAACGACGTTGGGCCCCATTCTGTGAGATACTGTGGAAAGTATAGTAGTGGTCATCCTGACTCAATGTTGTTCCTTTGCAGCCATATCAGTAATATCACCACGCATCACCAAAGCGAGCTTGTGCAATCGCGGTAGCGTAGCGGTGTGAGCGTACAATGGTTTCATTCATCAGTGAGGGTTACTGTTTTCGGCCAGGAATAGCTCCATTTACTCTTATCGAGCACCACCACTACGCTCACGCTATTGCAGCAGTTCGCGCTGGTGATAGGTGATGGTACAGTGATACAGCCGATAAGGAACAGCACTAAGTCTAAATGACCGTGACTATAGCGAATAACAAATTTCAACCTCTGTAAATAATTTTTTTCCTTTGAAAAAGTATACTGGTGGAACGGTGAGGTTCCAGCTTTCTTCTATTCCGCATGAGTATATACTGCTCACATGAAAATTCCAACTGACTAACGCTATCCTGAAAGAAGTGTTGCAATTTCTCACCATGCACCTCTAAACAAACACTTGTTGCAATTCTTTTGACCGCCACTGTATGTAGTTTTGGATGTGCAACATCATATGTATGGATGCATATGTTTTCTGCAGCTGAAAAAAAGAGCAGCGGTGGCAGACTGCATGAAAACAAGTCCAGGGTCATAGTGAGCGCTCCTAAACTTCAGGTGAACTGTAATGAAAGATCAACTCCGTGTTCAGCTAGTTCATTTCAACATCCACTAATCTCATACACATAAAGATATAAGGGATATGGCATGCTTCACAGCGACGCTGTCGCTGCGACCGTTCACCACCAAAAGTTCTCGTGCAACTGATCCTACATCAACATGCTATCCAACGCAAATAGTGTGATAAGACATGAGAACGGTTTTGTGAGGCCGATAAGCATCTCCCGAGATACTCAAGCTCAATGCCGAGTTAACCTGCATAGTGAATGATTGACGTGAAATGGTCCGCACAAATTGCTCGATCGTTTCGGCCTGATATGATAACACTACCACCGGCATGCGGGCGCGTGTTGCGCAGTGGTAAGATGCTCGCTGCGCATGCACACAGTCGATGGTTCAATCTCGCCTCCGGCTAACCAAGCCGTCCATCCCTTCGGGGTCGGTAGATTGGTACCAGAGGAGTCTGGGAGGATGGAGCACTGACTTGGTTCATCAGATGTTCCCCGCAAGTCACTGTATAGGGCACATACACATTCAACGCCTCTACGATGCTCAGATGAAGGCGAATACTTGGCGCATCCCACGTGACGAGATTGATCAACGCCGACCACTTTATCCTTTTACCACCGACATATAAAGGAAGCAGGAGGTGAGGCTCCGTCCAGATATGAGGGAGAGGACCGAGAATGGCCCCACTCAGAGTTTTGCCGCCGGGCGAGTCGCCCACGTTGTTACATACAGGGTTGCTACGCAGAGCGAGCTCTCGCGGCAAAACTCGCAAGGGGGGGGGGTCACTCATAGTATTTTGCCGCGGCCAGCTCGCCGCGAGCTCGGCCAGCGAGCGGCGACGAGGAATGCCCCGTACAATTTTTGCCGCTCGCGGCAAAACTCGACCAGCGTTCGGCGGCAACAACGTGCCCCGCCCCCTTCCATGCCACCCCGCGACAACTCGCTTGGCGGCAAAACTCTGAGTGGGGCTTAGGGCGAGGACCAAATATGGCAGGGGCCGAAAGCCCAGCCCAAATGGTCCCAACGTTTGGCGAATGATCTGGTGCGACAATTTCTTTTCCCACTACCGGACGACGGCGCATCCTTTCTGCTACGACACCCAGAAGTAGGTTAAGAATACTTAAAAAAGATATCACAAAGATAGGAAATCCACACCGTCTTCAGAGAAATCGATGGTTACTTCACGGTGCCTTCATTTCAGATAACCAGTCGAACCCCTCAACGCAGCATTCAGAGTTAGGGTAAGGATTACTACGGACCCAGGAAACTATTAGAACTTCGTAATCCATGTTGCGGCGAATAAAGCTGTTAGGAATTGAGGGAATGTCCTAACTGCGAGGTCGCTAAAAAGACAAGAACAATGTTTTTAAAAGTCCGGGGCTGCTGCTGTGAGCTCAAAATGGGAGTAGTGTTACTTGAAGTGCTATTTAAAATAGTACTAAAGAAGAATTCCACGGTCTGCAGTTGGCGAGTATCCCGCAACTATGAAACGCACCGTACGTTGCTCACAAAACATTTTTGCACCGATAACGCACAAAGTTTTCAGGACAAAGACGATGATGTGTGCTTCAGAACTACCCTCTTCCGATTCCATGAGACTATTATAGCTAACTATGAAAGCAGAACGAATGGAACTGTGAGATCCTTGAAGATTACTGCAATCCGCCACATGTTTTCCTTACATGACACTTAGTCGAGAGATATTTATTGGGATTAGTAAGGAATAACCCTTCCTCTTGTTTTGGGCTGGAAATGGGAAAAGAGAAAAAAGAAAATTATCGCTATTGTGTGCCTGGTCGGGTGCAAACGCAACTGCTTGCTATGCTTTTCTTGTTTCTGGGAACGCGCATCACTGCAGTGCTCGACGGTCGTTGATTGGAAGTCGTGAAGCCTATCACTGCAGGTAGCAGTTCTCAAGAAAACCTAGTGAAATAGTTGTTTCTCCACTTTCTCTGAAACAGTCGCAAACGAGAGAAGCATGCCGGCAACTATTTCTGAGGCTATGATGACGTCCAACCCTTCCTTATGTAAAAGCTTGTCTGTGGGTTGGTTTGGAAAAGGTTGTTAGCAGTGTATAAGCAAGGATCCTCTTTTACCAGAAGCTATATAACATCGGCCGGGACTCCGCTGTATCTCGGCTGTATGTGGATATTAGTGTATGAATGTATATATCGTTGGGATCGTCTCGTCGAGCTCTGTCGAATGGTCATACTCCCGTCAGTGTAACTCGTCCAAGGGGGCGTGGCCTAGCTACAAGTCTGAAAAGAAAAAGCCTAAAAATCCAGAAATCCGCTGTATGTATGTATGAAGTATGTATGTGTGTATGTTTTGGGGGAGTCTTGGACGCTCTTTCGAATGAGCATAAAACCGGGATAATCGGATAAAAAGTGGGCGGGGTTTAGGTCTCACTTTTCAAAAATGCAAAATGCCCTTGTATGTCTGTATGAATGTATGTATGTATGGGTGTATGCGTGAACGTAGAGGATGTTGGGGGGATCATGTATGCATATGAGAATTCCAGTCGGGACCGACCAAAAATGAGAAAATCGGATTTTTCGGATTTTCGGATTTTTTCGAGAAAAATCGCCTTTTCGAGGTCTCCGGTGTATGTATGGGTGTATGTATGTATGTATGTGAGAGATTCGGAAATGGCCAAAATCGGGACAAATCGACATAAAAGGGGGCGTGGTTTAGGTCTCACTTTTCAAAAATCGCGATTTTCCGCGAATTTTCTCCAAAATCCGGGCATGTATGTGGGTGTGTATGTATGTATGTGTGTATGTATGTGTGTAGGTGTGTATGTATGTGTGTATGTGTGTATGTATGTATGTTTGGGTGTATGTATGGGTGGAAATTTGAGTGATTTTGGGGGAAATTACGGCGAAAAATGCAAAAAATTGAAAAAAAAATGAAAAAAAAATTGGATTTTTGTGAATTTTTGGATAAAATGTGTGTATGTATGTGTGTATGTGTGTATGTATGTATGTGTATTTGTTGGAATTTTTGACGAAAGTTGCGAAAAAAAGCAAAAAAATTGGTGAAAATAAAAAAAAATTGGGATTTTCCCGGATCTCTCGGGGATTTCTCTGGATTTTTCGGGATTTCTGCCGATTATGTATGTATGTATGTATGTATGTATGTATGTATGTATGTATGTATGTATGTATGTATGTATGTATGTATGTATGTATGTATGTATGTATGTATGTATGTATGTATGTATGTATGTATGTATGTATGTATGTATGTATGTATGTATGTATGTATGTATGTATGTATGTATGTATGTATGTATGTATGTATGTATGTATGTATGTATGTATGTATGTATGTATGTATGTATGTATGTATGTATGTATGTATGTATGTATGTATGTATGTATGTATGTATGTATGTATGTATGTATGTATGTATGTATGTATGTATGTATGTATGTATGTATGTATGTATGTATGTATGTATGTATGTATGTATGTATGTATGTATGTATGTATGTATGTATGTATGTATGTATGTATGTATGTATGTATGTATGTATGTATGTATGTATGTATGTATGTATGTATGTATGTATGTATGTATGTATGTATGTATGTATGTATGTATGTATGTATGTATGTATGTATGTATGTATGTATGTATGTATGTATGTATGTATGTATGTATGTATGTATGTATGTATGTATGTATGTATGTATGTATGTATGTATGTATGTATGTATGTATGTATGTATGTATGTATGTATGTATGTATGTATGTATGTATGTATGTATGTATGTATGTATGTATGTATGTATGTATGTATGTATGTATGTATGTATGTATGTATGTATGTATGTATGTATGTATGTATGTATGTATGTATGTATGTATGTATGTATGTATGTATGTATGTATGTATGTATGTAACGAATAGAAATCGCGGAGAGTTAACCGATCGGGACCAAACTTTGCATACATATATCCCAAGGGCAGGCGGAGGTTTTAGGCTACTTTCCGCCGAGAAATATCGATTGATTAATCGATTATATCGATTTTATTGATTTTTTGCTATATCTGCCCAGGGACTGTCAAAAACATGCCTACTGAGGCTTCTCAATGAGCTGAACACGAATATTATAACCATTTTGGGCGATGGTATCGATTTATTGATTATATCGATTACTTTTAACTTTCGCTCGGGGACGGGTAGAAACATGTTAGGTGGAGTTCTCCAATATGTCTGACACGAATATGACAACTATTTTGCAAGAAAGTATCGATTAATTGGTTTTAATGAGTTTTTCATGTTCGGACAGGTTAACGGGACTATTTGACATTGTGGTCACTGAAATGATGAGTACTTCGAATGGATGAATTTGTCCTAATTAACGGTATCAGCGTGAAAAACTTGGGGTAGTAAAACTCCCGAGCGGAGCCGGGTATGCCGTCTAGTGATTATTAATTTTATTTCCTGTCTGGGTACCTAAAACGGCAGACCACAATTTCTTTCTCACGTCTCCCCTCCCACCCATTTTCTGTGTCCACCACTGGCGACATCTGAGAGAATGTGACCAGATATTCTATGTGATTCTCCTACTCTACTCTTCTTGGGTCTTTGACTTTCTAGGAGCTACCACTTCTTGGATCACTATGGGTCACAACTACAGCCTGGAAGTCTTGGCAATACTGTCTCAAGCGGTGGCTGCGAGTCCTCCAGCCTAGTACGCAGCTACCATCGCAAAACAGTTGAAACCCTGTCTAAATCTCTCGCTTTCATCATTGGAGACTGTATCCAGCATTCCGTCACTGGGAAGAATGACGAAGGCGCGGGTCCCGCGAGGACCTACACTCATTTCGCTCCCTAAATAAATTGGCATCTGATGCCTGCGCATCTCTCTCCTCCATTATATGTGCGCTGCAGTGCTGTTCGAAAGATAGGATCTCGCAAGACTCTCGTGGCCTGACTCTAGAAAAATCTGAACCCTCACCCGTCTCTATAATGGAGGATAATATAAAACGTGCATACTCTATCTGAAACTGTGGATTCGGTTCGATTGTCTGGCGGTCATGACATTCTCCGATTGGTCGGTGATAACGATAGCAAGATCACGAAGTGTCAGGAAAAGGCTGTGTAGTGGTGTTAGAGTGAAACGGAGTCATGGGGTAGAGGACATCAGTCAAAGTTCACTGGATTAGTGACGGGTAGGATTACGATGGAGAAGCCACCAGACGGGTCGACTGCTGCGTGAACGGTAAAGGGCAATTTATACCAGATGCGTGCGACTGACGCGCGTGCGACTATATGATGAAGAATAGAGGCCAGTCGCATCGCGGTCGCATAGCAATCGCACGCGTTTACGGCCTCGCGACGGACTTGCTTTCTTTTCATTGAGAATTTCATGCCGCGTTGACCGGTCTTCTTCGAAAATCTTTCGCAAATGGATGCGTGCGTCTGATAGTCGCATCTGGTATAAATTGCCCTTAAGCGGACATGCAATAGATCCACCGAAAAAAGGAGGAGTGCATTTGAGTCTAGTAGTGGGGGAATGGATGAAGTTAGGTTCTTCCTTGGTTTTTTTTGACGCCAGTGTCCATAAGTGGACGACCGCTAGGATTCGCGTTCAACGCAGTTGTAAGGGTACGTCGGGGCTCATAAGTAAGAACGCCTCAGAGAGATGCTAGTGCTAGAGTTCCCCGGCGTTCGGATCTGCCCACAGTAGGCGGTGAAAAATCTGCCATTACTTGCGTAGTTTCCCTTGGCGAGCGAAAACGCGCCTATCCGTTGGATCTTTTAACGCTGTGACAATTGCTGGAGTGGATGTCATCTCCTTGTTTAATGAACAACGTACAAACACGCACTTAAAAGACAATCACTCACAGACGGCTAGCAGACAACCCCACAGCTGTTCTTCTTTATCAGCTTTCACAGGTGGATGAAAATCTCTTATGCAGTAATAGTGAAACATTAGCAATTGTAGGTGACAGGAAAAATCCCGCGGTTTCAGAAGTCTGTTTCTTCTAAGCACATGCAGTCTTGCACCTATTTTCTATCATGACTTATAATAACGGGCTTAGTCTGTCACGTGTGTGTGTGTTTGTGTTTGTGTTTGTGTGTGTGTGTGTGTGTGTGTGTGTGTGTGTGTGTGTGTGTGTGTGTGTGTGTGTGTGTGT
>JARK01001475.1:419139-440690 GCA_000688135.1 Ancylostoma ceylanicum
AGCTTGTGATCTTCGCCGACCCATGACAGACCTGCATGCAAAATTTTGTCCAGATCCGTTCACTCTCCGCGATTTCTATTCATTGCATATATATATATATACTCACACAAAATTCCACTTTTGTATATACAGATTTCGGAACGAAAATTTTTTTGGCTTGGGGAACACCGGCGCTTCAAAACTAAGAGGGGTAGTCATTAAGGAATTTTCACAAAGACAACTGACATAGTGTTTCACGCTAGAGTTTGAGAGAGGCAATCTCTTCCCTGTTAAATGTGAATTCGGTAAGTTCTGCTCCAACTAGGAATACTAATTTAATCAGGTAGGCGGTGTAGTCCGAAGCAATTCTCAATTTTTAAAGGGAAAGTCCGTTGTGATGGTGCTTAGATGTCCTGGCCGAGATAATAATGGTGCAGGACAATTCAAACCGCAACATCTGTATTGCCTCTTTTTGTGTCGCGACCATATTCCTTCAGAAAGACTTCTTGCGCACAATAATTTGGACATGTGTATTTATCTTTTCTGAGCATCCTCCACTGTAACTCAACATTCGCACTATGTATGGTGTAAAAAAAAACGCAATGATCAAACGAAGCTTACGGCAAGAACGGTTTGGTGGCTGCTATTTTGCGCGTAAAGAGATGGCCACCGAGTTTGCCGGTTCTGATAATGAGAGGAGGGGGGATGTGGGAGAATGAAGGGAGTTTCACCATCAGCAAAGAGGGTGATTGAAAGTAGAAGAAACCCATTCATCACATGCTGAAACTCATTAAGTTTGAATATTGAGACACATCCATTCTTTTGTGCCTTGAGAATGCTGATGCATACGGCAACGTATACTTCGGACTCCCTTTTAGGCTTGAAAACCTCAAGTGTTGGAGATAAAAACTATTGAATGGTGTGGGTGCCGCGTGCAATAATGAGTGTGTTGTGCCGCCGATATTTTGATGTATCGTTCATACCTTCCAATGGGCGAATAGAAATATTCCACAGTGCTTTACGCTAAATGTTCAAGTGGAAAACTCAACTCTCGAACACTTTCAACCATCCTGAGTAGAACATATTAAACAAAAATAACAGTCTTACAAATTCGGTGAATAGTGCTCATCTTGATCCTACCACATCTGACGTTGTAATTAACATCTTTTCTTGAGAAAATCCCAATGACTGGAAATTTCCAGATGGCAATGCAGAAGACCAAGGAATTGGAGGAGTCAATAAGGGAGGAGTTCCGTGCGACCATTCGTAGTAATTCATGGTTGAGTGAGCACATGAAAAAGGTACGCTGTTCCTCACAAGACCAGTACCCAGTCGTTTTTCTACTTCATCCTTTTTCTAAGCTATTGCAATAGGTGGATATTTGAACGATTGATTACATGTAATTCAGAACTTGTTTGTCTCTAAGCTTTATAATTTGTTTCTTCTTTAGATAAAACGATGAAGTTCAAATAGATTCAATTTTTATATTAGTTATCCTCCGGCGTTCACGCCTTCTTCGCCCGGGCCGGAGAGTGTAATAGCAGCAGCTAGAGAGAAATGTTGAGCAGAAATATGCCCAATTCAAGTAACCTTATTCACCACCACCACCACAGGCAGACTTGAAAATATAGCGTAAAACTTGAAAATACCGATGCAACTGTGATTTCGTCTTCCTTATCCATTTTCTTCGTCTTCCTTATCCAATTTCAATCAAGTATGTGCCCGCCGAAAGCAACTGAAAGATAACGCAATTAACGTCGAAACACATACCCAAACTTAATGTTGGTTGCCCGTCTTAGGGTCAGGATATGTGAAAAGATCTGTGGTTGAAATTATTGAGTATGCTGAATATTTGGCCGCCATTATACAGTGGTCTCAGTGGAATGTGGAAAATTTCACTCAAAGGCAGCACTCACGGAAATTTTCGCCTCCGAAGTGGGTCATTTACAGTGTAGCTGGCTGCTAGACAACCATAACGGTAAGTTGAACACAAAAAAAAAATAACCGTCCATCTGTGCAGATATTGCCGTGGACGGTGATCACAGAGCAGACGTTTCGGTGTCCGGGATCCCATTTAACGATATTGACTTCGCATGCGGCGCGTGGCCTCGCGCAGTGTATACAGTGTAATGTGTGAAATGTACACCATTCACTGGATTTCGTGGCGCTGTGCGCGCAAACCCTCAGCGGAAAACTCGTCCGCGCTTTGAAGGCAAAACACCTTCATTCCCTGTTTTCCTGTGTGTTTCACGCTGTTTCGTCATTGCCTCTGCCTCTTGTGATGGTGCTTGGATGCCCTGGCCGAGGTGATAATGGTGCAGGACAATTCAAACCGCAACATCTGTATTGCCTCCTTTTGTGTCGCGACCACTTTCCTTCAGAAAGACTTGCGCACAATAATTTGTATCGTCCCTGATAACCTCGAAATTCGGAGAAATCTCGCACATAAAATTTTCTGTGAGTGCTGCCCTCAATTTAAGAGATTTGCGGAATTTTGTATGCCTTCAGATTACAAAACAAACGGTCAAAACAACGAACAGGTTACAAGAAAGAAGAAGCAAACACCATCACCAATCGAGATGTCATGGGTCCTAGAATTTATCTATCATGCATTTGAAAATTCTAATGTTTACGGAAACGGGTATTTTTCACTGAATTTCGTGTCGGTTGAGCCCGCCCTGTTGAAAAAGGGAAGCCTACGATTGGTCTTCGCTTCTGGGACAATGCATCGGGTTCAGCTACCCCTCGTGATAAAAGATTTCCTAGTACAGAATTTCTCCGGCATAATGATTGGGTGAACAGAACGCACCAAACAACTCTGGCTCGTGAGAGAGACAAATGGGAGGGTTGCTGGCGCCCGCTTGGTATAAGCGACGACCAACGGGAGTCAACGCTATGTGAATGATCCGGTATGATTGCACAAAAATACAAGAAAAGGTAATGATATAATGTACGGAGCAGGATTATCACTATGCGGTACTATGCGGTTCATGGCGTCATTGTGTGGACCACAGATGCCCGATCGCGGCGGTGCTGTGCCTCCCACAGATGCCCAATCGCGGCGGCTGCCAGAATGGCAGAATATACGCATTTCATCCATGGATTCTGAATTTGGGCACATTTAAAGATTTTCGCTTGTTCATTGGTTTCTTGAGGATTTCAAAAGTGCAAATACTTTGCACATACCTCGAGAGGCTGCCCCCACCCCACTGTCTAGCAACCCATAGGGGCGCTGGTCTATAGAAATTCCGTTCGAACGTTTTGAAAAAAATTCAAATTTCTTTCTATTTGACACTTTCCGTTGTATATAGAATTGCAGAATGCAAAAAAAAAATCAATGCATGCTTATTTTTCATGTATAGCTCAAGCGAAGTAAGCACTCTTGCATATAGTTGGACAGTAGCAGATGATTCGTTATTTAGAATGCAGAGCGTTCATCCTCCTGCCTCTTTCGTCAAAGTCCTAGATTTTGCACACTCGCGGCTTTTTCTTGTAATTCTCTTCAGAGCTTGTGCGTAGTTACGGCCCTAAGCATACTGATGTGAGAGCTGCATACGAAGATGAATAACATTACTTTATCTTAGAAAGGGGAGGCCATTCAGCGAGAGGACCCGTTGTTCATGTCTTGACTCGTTCCTAAACGATCGATAGAACGATAATTGCACGTGAAGTGATTATCATTTTCGTGTCCAGAGTCTCTCAGAAGCACAGCGTACATTATTTCCACAAACATGAAATGCGTTCAAAAATCGGAATTTTTTAGCGAGACAAGCCACTTTGTCCCTTATCTAGAATGCATCATCTTTTTTTTCGGACCATTCTTCTGAATTTATCTAGTCATTCGTGTTTTATCAGTGATAAAGGTCAAAGAGGAATTCATTATTTCAGGCGCTCATATTGAAGGCCAATATGATGCGACTTCGTAGTGGTTATGAGAGCATACATGGGAAGGAAGAAGAAATGGAAGCCTTCTATAAAGATGTAACTTTTAATCCTCTGCGTCGCAATGCATCATCTTCGGGTAAAAGTCTCCTTGCAGCTTGATCGCAAGGAAGGCTTGGAGAAAATGACGTTTTTGATGATGGAGGACATCTTCTTAAGAATAGCTAAGAACGAGGAATTCGAGTACCTAAACGACCCCAGGAAGATGGGGGATGATGCTTATGAAACTGAAGGAAGGAAAAACTCGTACGGACCCTTCTATTATCGAGAATTCAACATGATAGGTATGCTATTTGAAGGTTTCATGATCTCAACATGATGTAAACATCGGAGACACATGGTTCATAGCGATAGTAAACCTGCGCCCAAAATGATAACAAACTCGATTATATTTTCGGATTTTTTTCCAATACTGCCGTAATAAACGCTCAAGAAATCTATCTAATCTAATAAAGCGCAGGACCACAAGTTAGTGTGCGGGCCCGGTAAATGTGTGTGTGTTGTCTAACCGCGCCGCACTGCGGCACAATCGCCAAATCAAGGAAAAATTTTGGGTTTCTGAAGGCACCGACCTGGACGAAAGGCGGATGGTGTTATTTTGGAATATCCCACACAAAACCCCAACGGATTAGGTCTTGAACAGAAATCATTGCTGTTGTCAACAACAGTCTCGAAAACAGCGCTGTTAGAACAGCGCCGCATTCCAGCACAATCCCTGAGATCAGAGGAATTCTTGGGTTTTTGGAGGTGGCGACGAGAAGGGAAGGGGTGAGATTCCGCAGAACGACATATGATCCGTCGAATAGATCAGGTGTTGGACGGGAATCATTGCTGTCGGTTGTGCAATAACAGTCTAGAAGAGCAACTTTTTCCCTAGTGACATTTGAATTTTGGGTGAAATGCGACAATATGCGCTACTTAAAAAGGATCTCCACAAATCATGAGCTCATGCAACATGTTTGTGGCTCTGTGGTTACAATGCTTGGCAGGAGACGAAGTTTAGAGTGAAGGAAATATGAAGTAGATTCACAGAAAATCACTGCCATCCGCGAAACCCAACGAAGCTGGGGGATCAAACCTTTCTGGATTTGAGATGCACAAAGAGTGACGTGGCTCACGGGTCCGAGTCGAAGCGCCGCAAAGCGGCTCTGCGACACTATACCTGCGGCATGGGACGTCATTCAAACCCAGCTGGGGTCTAGGATACTCCTAGCAGGACGTTATCGATCCGGATATTGATTTATTGATCAACGAGCCATCTCGGTACCGTGTACCACGTTACCTCTGGGTTAGTCGGATTCTGGAAATATTCCCGAACCAGAGCGCCGCTTATCGATGTTATTAATTTATCCTACTTTTTGCACACGGGTCGGTGAGGGCATGTCCACTGTGGTTCTTCAACACGCTTAACACGAACATGACAACCACACTCCACGAGCACTTAGAGTTATCGATTTTGTCGAGGGGAGTTTCTCTTGTTAGTTTTATGTGCTGTGACTGCTCATTGAGCAATCTAAAGCATTCATCCATCTCTGACTGAGTAGATGCAATGACGCAGCAGTCATCGATGTAACGACAGTACAATAGTGGTCGTCGTAAAGGCAGTGGTTCTCCTATTCTGCCCATGAAGCAGATAGCAAGAACCGGTGCCAGCCGTTGTCCCATGGCAAGCCCTCTAATCTGAGAGAAATATTTCCCAGACCACTTGAAAACGTTGCACTTGAGACATTCCTTCACCAGAGTCATGATACGTGCTCTACCAAGACCATAAGTCTCAATTTCCCGTTCATGTAATTCAAGCATTTCATTCAGTGCCTGTAGGGCATCATCGACTGAGACGTTCGTGTAGAGCGATGAGACATCAAATGACTCGATGACACAATTATTCTTGATCTTGTTGAGGAACCATGATATTCTTTTGGTTGGTCCACCCACACAGCTTGCAATAAATCGGATTTTGTATTCAGTTACTGGTAATGGTTTCAGATCGCGTATTGAGAGTTTATGCGTCTTGATAAGACTGTAAAACACGGGACAGTTCGGATTTTCAATTTTAAGCCCACTCAGGAGAACTTCGCTCAGACCTGCAGCTTTGCCAGTCATCATCCAAACATGATTCAGCCTTCTGTACTGGGAAACAAATTCACTTTGCGTAGTACAACGGTAAACTGTCGGATCACTGAGGTGAAGTTCTGTGATTTCGCGGTCCAATGGTTGTGGCATCACCACAAACTCGCCGCCCTTGTCGCTCACCGAAAGGCGAATCATACCGCAGTCGATCATTTGCTTTACTTCCCTAAAGCCCTGCCATTGCTCATGTGTTACATTAGAATAACGCTGGTGTTTGTTCTTAGTCAAAGCTGACAAGACACGTGGGGCCGTAGTAATTGCACTATAACTGCCGGTTAACCAGCAAGTTGAACCGGCGGTTGTACATTCCCTAACCCGGAACCGTTATGAGGTCAATATAGTGTGAAAAATCAAAATATTAATTTAGTTTCGATAACCGTGACATAACCAGCGGGTCACACCACGCTTTGGATCCTGGTCTGGGGCGCTGAGAAACCATCGGTTGAGCAGATCGCACAGCCACTGCCATATCGATATTGCTAGAGTGCGCGCAGAGAACGCGCAGATATCATAGACGCAGGCAAGTGGAGATCCCGGTTATCAAAAATTCCTCGAGAGGACTTTTTAATAACCGGGATCTCCATTTGCTTCACTTTTACGCTTTTGCGCGCTCAAAACGAATGCTCATACAACTATGCATCATAGCTGTGATTCTGATGCTCCAAATGACCAAGGATATGAGGGAATTGTTTTTGTTTGAAGGCCTCTCATGGGTTTTTTCCATCAAAACGAAACAATGAACCAGCTTTGGAAATGGACCCTATCGCATCTTGGATTAGAACACAGTATATTGAAATGAAGTTAGCAGTGTTTGCAGCACTGCACATCGAGGCTTCACACTAAGTATACCAGTTTTCAACTAGTTTGTATTAGTTTGTGTGATGAGGCCGTGGAGGTTATTCATGTCTTTCACCGCCGAGTAGAGTGCTGCATTCAAAATATTTTTTCGAATATTCGAATATTCGAATAAACGAATATTTAGGAAACGCCGAATATTCGAATATTCGAATAAACGAATATTTTGAAAACGCCGAATATTCGAATATTCGAATAAACGAATATTCGAATATTCGAATAATTATTCGAACATTATTCGATTCGGTCAACACTCTATGTAGCGGTGGCAAACTGGTGACAGAGGAACTGCGTTGAAAAGAAGCGTGGTCCCCGCCAAATAGGGACATAGCGATCCAGAATTTCAGAAATATGTTTACATAGGAGCCAAATATGAGTTTGAAAAATTAAGAACAAGGCTCTAAAAGAGCAAAAAAGTCAAAGACTCATCGCTTTTATTAAGCATTGTGGAGAAGCTTGGCGTACATTTTTTGGAAAGGGGCTAGGACCTCCAGTGGTCGCGGATATTCTCGGACGATTTGATACTTATGAAAACAGATCAAACGCCTACAGAAAACTTAGCGAAGTGGGGATTTTCTCCAAGCGTGGGACAATTATTGTGGACTATTAGATGGAACCAATTCTGACTGCTTCCTTTCCTCTCGCTTATCTTTACTCCTAACAAAATACTGTGCGTATATCGCTCAACGATGGGTGCGACGGAAGGACAACGGTGCTAGCCGTCTCATTCATCAGTTACCGCCAACGACAGCCTTTTTTACCTTTGAAGTAGCAACAATAGCTATCGATGTAAATGCAAACCACTACAGCTGATGACCTCTTGTCATCCTTCTACAAGTGCTAGATTCCGTTGCATTGGAAACTACTGCACTATGAGGGAAATGTTGAATACGGGTAGTATCGTAGACACTGGCTTTACAACTTTGCAAATCAATTTTCAAGCGTTAAAAGCCTCTGCGACAGGGCAAGCAGGTCCCTAAAACCAGATTTGGGCTATAGGGTGAGTGAGATTTTCCGGCAAGTTCTTTGCCTTTCCTGAGAGTTTGTTCACCAAATTGAGCTCTTGGAGTAGACGAAAAACGTGTTTTTCTTCTCTTCACGGAATTTTTCAGAATTGCCACAAAATTGCAGAAATCTTTAACTGGCAGCAGCCGATGTTGCACATCGTAAAGTACATAGTTCTCTCCGTTGGAGCTCGTCCCAATAGCAAAGAGAAAATTTGAGTTAACAGAGCCCTGGCCGCCAATTAGATGCTTGTTGAAAAGATTACTCGAGAATTCCTATAAGGACAAAACTGCCATCCACAAATCTTAATATATTATTCAAATATTTGAGCGCCTCTACCTCGAATATTCGAATAATCGAATAAATAATAGTGAACGAATATTCGAATATTCGAATAATCGAATAATTAGAAGTGATCGAATATTTGAATTATTCGAATAATCGAATATTTCGCTTATGCCGAATATTCGAATATTTCGAATATTCAGCTTTTCGAATATTCGAATGTTTCGAATAATCGAATTTCCGAATATTCGAATAATTATTCGAATATTATTCGATTCGGTCAACACTCTACCACCGAGTGAGATGTGGCAGAGTGGTTAACACGATAGGCCACTGTGATTGTAGTGCGGGGTTCAATTCCCGCAGATTATCGGAGCTTTGCATTTTCGAACTTCACTTTTTTGCTCTCATTCAAAATTGGAAAAAGGTTTAAACACTTTAGTTATGCGTGACTTTGCCGTAGAAATGGGAAAAAACCACACTAAAGATAGATTGATTCACTTTCAATACACTGTTCAGTAATGAATACTTTCCCTATGAATCAATCATCTCACTAGAATACTTTCGCTATGAATCAGTTATCTCACTACTAGTACAAGATATATTTACAACAGCGACGTGTATGCAGTCGGTTTCCTTCATCACTATGTAGTCGAGAGGGAACACTTGCACGGTGGCGTAGTGCGATGACTGCAGTCTCATGTGCTGTTTGTCACGCGCTCGGTTCATCCCGCGAGCGGAATTTTGCAAACAAGATTGAGAGACATGGATCCACTGAAGACTTCGTTCAAGTAATGGCTGCAATGTGGCTATGTCCAGGTTGTAAGTCGGTTAATTTGGCGAACCGGCAGTTGTCGAAGGACATAACTTTCTCTATAACCGTTGGTTACAGCACAATTACTACGGCCCCTGATAATAGTATTCTAAATCTTATGTCAGCATCAGCGCAGGGTTCAGGTTCTTTGTAGAAGGAGCACGGGAATGGGATGAGCGATAATGCCCTTCTGCTGATAGTTGTAGATATCTGTGGTTGATTAGCCCGTTTCCATTTATCTCGGAGTTGGTCTCTGAGTCGGTTTAATCCCCCCACGACTCTCCGAATGACTTCTGCATTTATGTTCTGAGTAGGTGCAAAGGATGGTCCAAGGCTAAGGAAGCTTTTTGCATTCTCAGAAATTTGAGCACCACCGAGCACCGTAACTCTAGCCGTTCGATCGTTATCAAGCGCATTATGAGCTGAGATGTTTTCAGGTTGGTGGTTTATTTGAGAGCTGCTCCCACTTTCAGGCCTTGAAAACGGCGTGTTGCCGAAACGTTGGCAAATAGAAGTTTTTATAACAACCTGCGTGGCGAAACAGTTGAAGAAATAATCTCGACAATATGCCCAGGTTTTACGACAAGAGAACATGGAAATTACTGGACCAAGTACCGCCAACACTGTTCCCACTTGAACGTGGAGCACTGTCGCTCCATCAAAAAGTTGTCATCACCACTCAATCCCTTGCGTTCCTGAAGCGATGTAGAGCAACCAACCTGCTGCCGAACTTCATCACAAATAAGAAGATTGGTGAAGTGTGCAACCTACCGGAAGACCACCCAAGGATACGTAACATATACAAGTCTATCCTGTCTACGGTGATTAAGCAAAAACAACATGTGCTGTATTCTAGCTTATTGAAATGTGTTGCAAAAGAGGAGGCATGCAGACGTTATATGGATGAACAAGTTTGGAAGAGGATTGAGGGTGCGTCAAGGAGAATTTGTGATTCTATACGATCTAAGGCTAAGTCTGTACTACGTGCAAAATTCGATAGACTTTTGTCTAGTTTTCTTGTGAATAGTCAAAACGTTGGGAGCAGCTCTCAAATAAACCACCAACCTAAAAACATCTCAGCTCATAATGCGCTTGATGACGATCGAACGGCTTGAGTTACGGTGCTCGGTGGTGCTCAAATTTCTGAGAATGCAAAAAGCTTCCTTAGCCTTGGACCATCCTTTGCTACTACTCAAACCTTAACCAAATGTCTGAGTTCGCTCGGGAGTCCCGCCCGACGAAAAGCTTTCTTATCACTTTCGGGACAAAATCAGGAGCTCCGGCGGGAGACATCATTTTGGTTTTGTTGCGGGATTAACTCGAGAATGGTGCGGGTTTGTTATTGCCACGTGGTAACCCTTATCAAATGAGAGGTATATGTATAAGGGCCTCACTCTGCAGGTAGGCTTCAGTCTACTCTCCGCTTCAATGGAGAGGAGTCCTACGGGACTCGTCGGGCCTGCTGAGGCCCGGTTAAGACCGTGGCCCAGTGTGAAGACCAGGCGAGATGCGTGGGAGGCCGTCGCGCTCGGCCGTGACGCGGGTGCGAAATCCGCTAGTAGCGGCCGGCGTTGGCCCACGGACCGCATACACGTTGCGGCCACCTTCATTTTTGTTTTCTTTCGTTTTTCAGTCTCGGGACAAAATCCGGTCTCCTGCCGGAGCTTGCGGGACAAAATCGGGATGTTGCGGGACAAAAACTAGCTGTTTTCGATGACTTCCGCTCACCCTCGAGCCGGAGTCATCATTTTGCCAGGCGGGACTCCCGAGCAAAATGTCTGAGTATCGGTCATTCGGGAACTGTGCATACCACCCCAGATGTTACAGAAGATAGGCTCTCTGTTCAGGACAACCAACAAACTTGTCGGAGGTAGGGACCAGCACGTATACACCCCTGCAACAGAGCAGTATGCGCGCCATTGCCGCTACTGTAGATCGGTTAAGAATATTGAGGAGTTTGGACTACTCTGATGTTAAGGGGCGATCTATTTCCATCTGCATCTCTAGCAAAGGGGTCCATCGTCTAGCTAAGTGAACGACATTCAATCAGCGTTGTCACGAAGAAATTTCTGCCAAAAATATCAAAATATCGACGACGCCAAATGAAAATGAGAAGTTATTAAACAGCGAGAATTCTGACATGATAACAGTCTTTCTGAGCCTACTCCACCAACTGCGCCATCACACCATCAGTGTCAAAAAGCCGGAGTTTCCTTTTTTTCCCCGTGCCCCCCCCCCTCCCCTGTGTAACCCTTCTACCTCCGACACTAATGTCAACACCGCTAAGTTGATATGAGTAAATGTTCACTAAAGAGAGAAACGTAGTGAACCGAGCATATTTTTGCGCATAATATGTGAGCAACACAATTCTCTGCTTTGTTTTGTCAGACAGCCAAAAAGCAAACCGTTACAACGACTTTCCATACAACAATACACATCGCTTCCAGGAAATTATACTCCAAGGACGATTTCCTGTCAAAGATGTGAAAAATGTAAAACAATGCAAGCGCATTATTTACCGGGACAGGAATGTTTCTTCTGATAGAATAACATTAGAACTCAAGGCATGAAATTGGTGCTTTAAAGGGTGCTGCCTTCGAGGATAGCAAACCTGCAACAGCAAATCATGCAACGACCGTTTTCATTGCAGGCGTAACTCCAAATTTTCTGCAGTTCCCTTTCTATGGTGAGAAATACCCAAGGTGAGTTCTTGGTGTCGTTCTCAACTCATGAAGTAGTTTGACCGCCTGTGGAACGTGCGAATGTGAGTTGAGTAGTTTCATTCTCTGGTGTGCTCTCGCCTTGCCTGCTGTTGAGGATTGCGTAGAACCGTTTCTTAAAGCTCCCCGTCCCCATCTCGATGTGCATGACGATGACGTATATATCGCGACGGCGGAGCATCGTGAGAACCCGGCACAACATCGATGCTATCTGCCTATCAGATCAATAAAGAATTCTATATGAGAAATATTAGGTTGTCCCAAAATAAATGGCCGCAACCTAGTAATGAGTTTTTGGAAGTATATAAATCCATTAATTTAGAAGCTAGACAGACAAATCCTGGACTATTACAAAGAGGAAGACCTGCACTATCTGTATTTCGAAAAGATTTGCTCAATTACCATTTTTATAGTTACCGCAGACCACATTGTGCGATGAGGCAAAGTATGGTTTTCGCGCTCTCCCATTTTTTAGACTCTTCTTCAGCCCTAATTGGACAAAAGCCAGATTAGCTGTTAGCTCTGCATTTGGCCAGGTATTCGTGTTGTAACCACTCTGAAGCAGTGACTAGAGAAGCACTTCCAGAGCGACACCAGCTTCCAAGTTTGATCAACTGATAGTCATGAAATTTTTCAGAAACAAAAGAATAGTTCAGGAGGCACGGCGAGAAATCTCGAACAGTCCAAAAAATGTTAGCAGCTAGGTTGAGCGCATCTAAATCAGTGGTGGCTCTGTCTCCCTGGCAGCTAAATTTGGTGAAAGAATAGCCGAAGTGGATTTTGAACAAAAGCATTGCCGGACAGCGCTTGACTTGCGGCACCACTTAATTGAATCCCTCTAACAAACATGGTTGCAGAATTTTCTGGAAAAATAGGGCACATTTAGTGATAAGTGGACATTGTTTAATGAAATGGAGTTTTGTCCTGCTTGTATCGCTAAGGGAGTTCTGGGATATATTCAAAAAACCTCGACCTTTCAGAAAAATGCAACTTTTTCTGATAGATGAATTACTGCTCGAGGTTTTCGACAGGAGCTACATCAGGCCAAAAGCAGAACTTACTAAATGCCTCGCCTGTTACCATTTGGGCCTCTGTCTCGAGATTCGATACAGGAGGTCTTAGTTTTAGTGAGTCGAAGGAGTGCACTCCTACTGGTGTGATTGGCAAATTCATACAGGTTCACACTCAACCAAGCAAAAAAATTTTGAGTGAGGCTCTAGATCTCTCCTTGTAATATTGTGTTGGCCACACTTTTGCCTAATAGAATATCTTTTTGAAACTGCAGTGAAGCGATTGTTCTCCTGGAAAATTCATGTGAAACAATGTGTACTGAAAATTGACCTTTCGTACTTCGTTGACTCCACTGATTTAGGCTTTCCCATTTGTATTGAATTTACTGTACTGCAAAAATCTGCTGGGAATTCTGATCATGACAGTTTCTATTTCAAAAGAAAAGCTCAAGTTCGAGCTGAGTTACGCACCATGGAATGCTCACTTCCAAAACGGCCATTATTTCCGGGACAACCTAATATGTGTGTTTCTCAGTGGCTCAGTTAAGCTTTGTGATTCTTGGCCAAAGAGAAGCTAAATTGGTAGAAAGCATTATTCCTAAATATAGAATTAGACTCACTTGACAACACTCTAGGCCTGGATTGTTGGACGCGTTTTGCAGATCGCTTATTTTGCTCCTTAGGCTTTGCAGCTATCTTCACTTCATCTATGCAGTCCTATATGCGTGCTCGAGAATTGGGTATATTTCACAGGCTCTTGTGATGTCCTCCATTATACAGAATGAAGAAATGCAAGATCTACCGTTCGCCTTTTTTTATAGTATCAGCAAGTTTTTCTTGCTACTCTAGTGATCTTTCCCCTCTGGACGGCAGTTTGTAAGACATTATCGACACAAGCGAACATTCACCAATTTTTCTTTAAAGAAGATGTCATAGCTGTACTCGTGCACTATATCTCGTTTCTTAACGAGACATCCTGAGGTACTAACGTTCTATTCGCTTGTCAAAACCCATAAGCTTGAGCCGAACGTTGACCTTACGCATGTGGACATTTCCAGAATAAAAACGCGCCCAATGATCTCGTCTTGCGGTGGGCCCTCGGATAGAATAAGTTGGCTACTTGTTAAAATACGTTCCCCACTTCTACGATTGGTGGCAGCTCACTTTGTGAACTCAAACGAATTCATAGATGAAATTCAACGGTGTCAAGTGCCGGACGAAGCGTGTTACACCAGCTACGACGCGATTTCCCTGTATACTAATATCGATAGCAGTGCAGCCATCCGGACCTTGATTGACCTCCTGAATCGTCATTGGAATGAAGTGGAGACATTCGGTCTGTCTAGCATTGAAATCGAAGCACTCCTGAATGCAACTCTTTCGTGTAACGTATTTCGTTTTGACAACAATTTCTTCATGCAAAAGCGAGGACTGGCTATGGGCATCCGCATAGCCCCGCTGCTTGCCATTGTATACCTGGATTACATCGAAAGAACATCGTTGACTGCTGGAATACTATTCTATAAACGTTACATAGACGACGTGTTTGTGATCGGAACAACACCTTCTGAGTTGGCGACGACACTTGCGAATTTGAACTGCAAAGATGTTCATATAAAGTGTAACATCGAGGAACCCGACAAGGAAGGTTTCTTATCGTTTTTGAACACCCGAGTTAGAATTTGCAAAGGGAAGAAGGAAATAAGCTGGTACAAAAAGGAGCCATCAAAGAATATTTTGCTACATTCACGGAGTGCTCACCCACTCCACATGAAAGTGAACGTAGTACGAAACCTGAAGACAACCAGCAGAAGAATTTCCACAGAAAGCTCAGAATGTGATGAGAAAATTAAAAACATACTCTTTGAGAATGGGTACACTACAAGAACCACTGGCTCGTGGAGGCCATATGCGGCCCCTGACGGCATAGCGCTTGTGTTGCCATTTTTGAACGACAGCTATTCCAAACAAGTGAACACCATTGTTCGGAAATCTGGGCTTCCAGTGCGTGTTGTCTTTCGACCACCGCCCACACTCAAAGATATATTAACTTCGTCACGCGTCTATGAAGCAGGATGCGATCAAAAGTGTTGTCGATACTGCCGCGATCAAAAGAAGATCTGTCATCTGCGTGGCACCGTATATTTGATCACTTGCAGTGGATGCGGTAAGCGGTATGTGGGAGAAACTGAACGACCGCTGAGGAAAAGGCTCGATGAACATAGACGAGCACTAAGCCATCCACAATCGTACCCAACCAGTAGTTTCTCTAGGCATCGAACAACGATGCACACACGAGAGCCTACTCCGGAGCTTGAAGTCAGAGTGTTGCATCGCAACCTCATGAAGCCGCTCGAAAGGAAAATTATGGAGGCAAAAGAAATAAAACGGTGCAAGCCGGAGACCAATAGTAAAGAAGAACTAGTGGAGGCCCTGAAGTATATTGCTTGATCTACCAGGAATAGCAGTTAGAGAAGAGATATTTGCACTCAAGGAGATTACAGTATCACGAAGCACTATATAAAGGCCTACTGTAGTCCTGAAACGAATTTATTGCATTCCCTCTGCTAACGCGCTCGGTGGGTGCGGACAGTCACTACTTAGGTTGTTGATGTGTTGTATGTATTGTAATTGTATATTAAGATCCGACGAAGGCGCTAAGCGCCGAAAGCTCATCAAGTAGAGAATAAAAGGAGCTCTCAACGTGTACTGAACAGAAACATTAAGAGATGAGACTCCGGGACAGCACCATAATGCGAATTCTAATATCCATAATTTTGAGCTTACACCTTGAAGGCAGTGTGTCAGCTTTTTTTCACTATCGAGATCTCAACGGAATCCAATTTTTCTCAGAGCGCTGATTCCAGCAATGCACCTGAAATCTAAAAAACGGCAAAGAACCCCTACTCTCGAAGCAAAATGTTATCTTATCTCTTCCCTGGCCGCAAACAAGGAGGAAGCGGCGAGAAATTGAGAAAGTGTATTGAAATGAACTTCTCGGCAGCAGTTATTATAGACAAAACAAGTTTTCTCGTGTTGGAAAACCACACCGTACCCTCAGTAAACTTCCACTGCGGAATGAAGCGGCTCGTGCAATTGGCCGAGAATTTGAATTCTGAAATTCTCGGCCAAAGGATCCCGTACTTTTCGGGGTTTTCGACGTATTTTTGAAGTTTAAAGTGCATCTATGTGCTCTGCAGCCCGTATATGTTCAAATGATAAGAGGTTGTGACGAGCTGACACACTGCCTTCAAGCGATTTCACACGCCTGTGTTGACACTCAGCAACTAGTCTATCAAACGCCGAAATCTTGCACTTTTCCACGAATAGAGCACACATTGCATCTAGGTACATGTACAACGATGGGATGATGAGGTTCTCTCGAGTGGCGTTTCCGATTTCCGATCCGAAGAGAGCGAAGTAGTGGTAAACAGTGATGATGTTGTCTTTTTGGGAGGTGTTGTAGTGAATGCAGCCATTTTTGGGGCGCGAGCGATACATTGATGTTTTGCTGGATCTCTCAACTGTGGATTTAAGAATTGCTTCCATTTTTTCTGTCTCATTTTTCCTGTGCTCGTGCACTGATTGACGTTGGGTAGTAATTGAAGCTCTTCTTCGTAAGACTGCACCATTGAAGATTTAAGTGGAAGACTGAAAGGGTAAGTAGTGGAAGTGAGACACACTACAACTCTCTTCAATGCTGTTCGTTGTCAAATTTGTTTCGCCTGAATAGGATTTGACCTGCTGAAAAAAGTAGGTATACAACCTCGGGAAAATTGATTTGTGGTGAGATAAAGTTTGAAATATTGCTTTACAGGTCATACATTTACGGTAGCCTGGGAGCCGTAATCGGTCACGAATTTATGCACGGCTTTGACAATGAGGGTGATTTCTTTCACATCCGATTCCCCTTCCGAATCTGCTTGACCGAAGAAACTTAATTTGAAGAAAGAAACTATCCTGACCCTTATCCAAAATCGCTCATCTAGTGTACCTTTTTGGACGTGGCCGTGGCGCGTCCAAAAAGGTACACTCCAACGTGGCCAACACAGTTAGAGATCGCTTCAGATTCATTATTTCTTTATCTAGTTGGAATCCGTAACCCACGGCATTAATCCTTGTCTAATGCTCGTTTCGCATATTCTACATGTATAATTGACAAGCTGTATTCAGTGCAGGCTAAGCATAAGTTTTTAAAAAAAGCCTTCCGCAACCAGTTTTACTCATTTATTGTATCTGGAGGCTAGCTATAATAACTCGGGTGCATCGTTGTGATAAAGTGCGCCGGCGTTCAAAGTGGGGAGGGGACTGCTTCACCCTTGTGATAAGGGTGCGCCAGCGCTCAAAAGGGGGAACGCGTGCAGACATGTCCGACGATTGGGATATGAGTGCGTCGGCGCCTAAAAGTGAAATAGCGCTGCGAGGCGGGTCCATTTCTGAAACTCTGGATGGGCTAGCTGTCACTTCATCTTCCCCTCCCACGTGCAACACCTGATTGCAAACGTCCTTCTTCAACGTCCCCTTTCCATTCCATTATATCTGTATAAACCACCTTCTTCATTCTGTTCATATACACCGGTAAACCTTTATCACTTACCTAGCACAACACCTGGGTAAACCTATAACATTTCTTAATTTCATCTGTACTGAATCGGTCATATCCAAATACTCATATATCCTAGGACCAACCAAACAGCATGGCTTCGAAGAGATGGGAAAAAGTTAACTCTGGTTTCGAGGGATAGTCAGTTGAAGGGCGGTATATACATCACATATACATAATATGAAGCATGCGAGCAAAACGAGCTTCAGTAGAGGTTTCGAATTCCGGTGTTAGCCGGACGGCCAGACTGGTTATAGTATAATGTAGTAAATATTATAAATGTGATAACAAATATCATGACTCGTAATAAAGCGCTTACTCTGCATGTAAGCGTGTGTGTGAGTGGTACGAAGTTTCCCGATTGCTCAGTGATGGTGATTATGGGATAAAAGGGAGAATACAGGTATGGAGAGGTTCAGACAATGAAATGGAGCCCTGCGGAATAGGAAACTGCGGGGACGCGGGTCCACCGCTTTGTAGAGGGTGGGGGTGAATCCGAGATATGGGCCCGTAGTAATCCTTAATCCTAACTCTCAATGCCGAGTTGAGCGGTTAGGAAGGTTTTCTGAAATGAAGGCCCTTGAAGTGACCATCGAATTCTTTGAAGACGCTGTATATTTCCTATTTCTGCGATATCTATCCTTTACTTACAGCTAGGCGTCGTCGTAAGAAGAATGCGCCGTCGCCCGGTCGTAGAAAAAGGAACCTTTGAACAAGATCCCCAGTCAAGCGCTGCGGACCGTTCGCGTGGACTTTTCGGCCCTCGGCATTTCTCGTCCTCCCCGTACTTGTTCCCTCTACTCGTATCTGAACGGAACAACGCCTCCTCCTTTGTTTATATACCCGCGCTAGCGTTATCAAGTCAAAGCAAAATGATTGAGCAATTTGTGCGGCCCATTTAATGTTAATCGGGCACTATGCAGGTCAACTCGGCATTGAGCTTGAGTAGCTCGAGAGGTGCTTATAGGCATCTCCAATGCCGATAACGATATTTCTTCATTTCTCTGACCGGTCAACTCTGAGTTAACCACTTTTTTAACGATTGACAGTCACACGAGTTAAGTTCCCCCAGTAAACTCCCATGAGAGCGCAATTAACTCCGTGTTCAGCTTCATATCGTTATACGCATGAAGTGAGTTGACGTTGAAGTGACCTTGCTTAACTCAGAGGTAACATTTGAATTGAGTTCACTTCAAGTTTAGGGGGGTTTACTACGAGCCACGGAGGAACGCCATCAGACGGTTCCTAGGCCGCCAGTGCGAGACGAGTCCAGCAATGTGATAAGGGTGCGTCGGCGCCCAAAGTGGTGAGAGGGGTGACGGTTCCACCGCTGCTGTGATAAGGGTACGCTGGCGCCCGAAGTGGGGGAAGCCGGATACGTCGCTGTGATAAGGGTGCGCCGGCACCCAGGATGGGAGAGACGAGCCTCTCACTCGAAAGTGGGGAGACCCTTTGAGTCGGGTTTCACGGTGTGAAGGGGTGTTGATTTCGAAGACGTTGAATCGCTTGGAAAAATAAAGGAATGTATAGAGACCGGTCCAATGCTACAAGTATCCACTGCGGCTCTCTCTCTACGTGCTTTCCTTCCTCTCCTACACCTATTTGCTACCTAATTCCTCAATCTGTCCTCTCCATTTGTGTCTGTATGTACCACCTCCTTCTTACTGTTCACATTAGCCCTGGGCTTACTAGCAGCGGCGGCGATTTGGTCGTTACGCGATTCAACTTACAAACATCACAAAAGCTGCCGTGGTAATTTCACGCGCATTCATTTTCAACGGCAACACATGACCGTACGGCCAATTTTGACCACTTCTCAGGAGGAAACGTGTGGCAACCAAATCGCGAGCAATTCGCGCTCTGGGCACATTTTGTCTTGTGGATCACCAGCGATTTTCCTGATTTCTCATGCAGTCATTCAGACATAGCAACGCGACTGAACCGCTCAGTTTCTTGCTTCTTTCTCGTGAAAATTTCTTTATTTCGATTCAGTTTCACCAGCCTGATCGTCCGGCTGACGCCGGACTCTCATGATTCTTTTTGTGCTCGCTTCGCTCGCGTTCTTCCCATTACATCTCCCTCACACCATGCCGGCCATCCCACATTTAATAAAACTCCCGTTTCTCCCACTTTAGAGCTTTCTGGCTTCGAGGCACTTTTGCACAGCTGTAAAACAGTCGGCAGACGTCCTTCCACCTTATATGATACTGTTCGACCCGTCTCCGGGCGTTACACCGCTTTTCAACGCCGGCGCACCCCTCTCACTCTGCTGAACCCGTCTTCAGGAGTTTTCCCACTTTTGGACCCCGGCACACCCTTATCACATCGCTGGACCCCCTGCAGGCATTTTCCACCTTTTGAACGCCGGCGCACCCCTATCACTCTGCTGCACCCGTCTTCAGGCGTTTTCCCACTTTTGGACCCCGGCACACCCTTATCACATCGTTGGACCCCCTGCAGGCGTTTTCCACCTTTTGGACTCCGGCGCATCCTTTTCACACCGTGGGACCCGTTCCCAGGCGTTTCTCCACTTTTCGACGCCGGCGCACCCTTATCACACCGATGGACCCGTCTCCAGGCGTTTCCCACTTTTGGACGCCGACGCATCCTTATCACAACGTTGGACCCGTTTCCAGGCATTTCCCCATTTTTCGACGCCGGCACACCCTTATCCCAACCTTGGACCCTTCTCCAGACTTTTCTCTACTTTCAGAAATCATCGCACCATTGCCACAGAAGTGGACCCTTTGCAAAGTGTTATCTCCATTTGCAGACCCCGGCGCAGCCCCCGTGGCCTTCCTCACCCTCCTGGCTCCTTCTCTGCGATTTAAAGACATCCCACCCATCTCTTCCCTTTTATACAGTCTGGGCTTATCTCATTCGCTTATCTCATTCATTCCGACTGTGGTAAACACAACGGTCGGCCATTGAGAGAACTTAACATGTCTGAACATGACTAAAGTGGCCCGAAACACCTGTAAATAAAGGTAAAAATCAAAATTTACCACATTTTCGTACATGTTCGACCGGCTGAACACGATGGTGTCGTTAGTTTTTGGCGAAAGGGCCTGAGTCTCGTGCACAGACACACACACACATGAAGTGCCAATTAAGAAGAAGTAAGATTGGTTTCTCGCTATAACAGCTTTCTTGCTTGAGATTTGATGAGAATACAGGTAAACTTTTTCTTTTTCAAGCAGTATCCTCCTAATTTGTTCTCAAACTGCTGTATTTTATTGTGTTTTCTTTTCTCTCTTCATAACCGAATCCGCATCCTTTCGATTTGCGGATCTATTACTAGAAATATCAAAAATATGATAAATAATAGTGCTCATCAGGTTAAATAGGGAGTTAGAACCATTTTGAAGTGCTAAAATAGTCTTCGACAACTAATTAGAAGCCGCAATTCCAACTGAAAAGCTTTTTCTTACGGCTTATTACCGCTAGATACGAGAAACAAATGTGACAAAACATATAGCTTGAATATCGAAATTGCAGTGAATTGAGCCTATTGAATCATTTAAAGCCATCGCCATTCATTAGATGGAGTGTGCCCTAGCACGCGATCCAGCCGCAGCGACTGAATTGCTCGCGCAAAACTCAGTCGCAGCAACCAAATCGCGTCGCTGCGAGTAAGCCCGGGGCTATACACCAGAAGACCCTTATCACTTAACTCCCAGATGCTGGCTGGTGTCGAAGACGCACGAAAGAATGTCGAATACGACGGAGATGCGCATGCTCAGATGGGCATGCGGACTAAGGCCACGTGAGAAGTTGCGTAATCAAGACTTATAATAACGCACTTAGTCTGTTTGTGTGTTTGTGAGTGTACGTATGTGTTAGAGCGTTGCGACAAGCTCAAGACTTATAATAACGCACTTAGTCTGTTTGTAAGTGTGTTTGTGAGTGTACGTATGTGTTGGAGCGTTGCGAAATTCCACGATTGGTCAGTGACCGTGATTGCATACCACATTCTTCTGATACCGATCAGATCAGAGAATAGGGACGGGTATGGTGAGGTAAAGTCGATTCGAGTAGTGGGAGGAGAATAAGGAAGAGGTAAGGGCAATATGGGCGCCGGCATCCAAGACTGGGTGGGCGCAAGGAGACGGCACCTGCACTGTGATAAAGTAGCGGCGGTGCCCAAAGTGGGGGTAGAGGGGTCCACCGCTGTGATAAGGATGCACCGGCACTCGAAGCGGGGGGGG
>JARK01001475.1:442060-454597 GCA_000688135.1 Ancylostoma ceylanicum
TTGTCTTGCCAAACACATTGTCTTGCCAATTGTATCGCCAAACACCCGTAAAATGTATCGCCACACAAACCTTGCCTTTTGTATCGCCAAACACCCGTAAACTGTCTTGCCAAACACACTGTCTTGCCATTTGTATCGCCAAACAGGCTCTTCACTCATTCTCCCGTAAAATGTATTGCCAAACAAAATTTTATCCCGTAAACTGTCTTGCCAAACACGAAGTCCCGTAAAATGTATTGCCATTCAACATCAGAGTTCCTCCCGTACACCTACTTGCTCATTTTCCCCTCCCCACTCTCTGTCGTTTCCGTTCGTGTTTAAATGAACCAGCTTCTTTCTGCTTATAGTAGTAGATTCATATCACTTAACTGCCCCAGCATCCAGCTAAGCATAGACCATTCCATGTGACCATTTGCGCTGGATTGGTTACACAAAATATTCATAACCCCTAGAGAGCGTCACTTTGTGGAAATGAGAGAAGGCCACCCCTGGCGGATTTAAGGGAATATGAGAAGAGCGCTGAAACTATATGGGAGGAATATTGGCATCCCGAGAAAGGTTTCCAGGATATTCTTTGCATTCAGTGTAAAGTATGCGAGCGAAGCGATCTCTGGCTATGTAATAAATTGTGAAAGTAACTTGAAAATTAAAAAAAGTTCAAAGTGGCGCATAAATACTGTCCCACTATAAAAGTGAGTACGGAAAAAATGATATCTTTTAGCGGAACGGAAAACACTCGTGCTGCTCCTCACTCCATGTCTTGATCTTTTACGCGGATCACAGTCCTCAGACTCTTGAGATATTCCATCTCTGTCCTGTGTCTGTCCTTGTCCTTGGATTTTATGAAAATTTATTTTATCTTATTCTATTTCATTTTCATGCACTAGATGTGCGCCATACAATTATTACGAACACACAAGCAAAAGATCAAGCAAAAGGAAGCGATGAAAAAAGCCACAAAAGACATACTATCAATGGAATACTTTTGAGCATTCAAATCTCTGAATGAACTCTAAGTCGGTAAAGTTCAATGATAAAAAGCCGGTTGATGGGAGAGTTGCGAACCATTACCACTGCCACGCTCCTCACCTTGAGCAAGAGTCCGTACTAGTTTTTTATAGTCCTGTCATCCCCTTAGGGGTCACTGGAACTTCGAAACACAAGTATACCAACTGCCTCCGCGGATGGACTAGAGCAATAAGTCGGCAAAGTAATCTTGTGGAGGTAGCGTTCGAAGAAATATCACCGGAGTACTTTAATCCTAGAAAAGATTAGGTTGAGGGGTGAACTTCGACTTGAAGTTCACTCAGAAATTTTGGATTTGCCATTCATTCTAGCCATGAAAATTGAAACAAGGAAAGAAAGTTAAAAATACAAATAAACGATCTATCCACAGAGAATACATAATACAGCAAAATCGGAAGACTATTTCGGTCCAATTAGCAGCCAATAACGAACCATTGTTGTAGCCAGGGACCGGTGGATTTGGATGACTGGTTCTGAAAGTGTGTGAAAAGAAAAGGAGAGAATGTAGCTGGGTATAATAGAAAACTCGCGAAACTTGTGAAACTTCCTTCTTGGTTAACAACCGTCCATCTTTATTTTCAGTAAGCGTAACAAGTAGAGTTTCATGAGTTTTTCGTTGAATATGCCTAGAGTTGCTGGGTTAACATTAAGAGGTAACATATTCATCTTTGCTCCACGTCGGAGTGCTGATAATTAAATTGTTGACAACTGTATTGATTCCTTTACAGTACAAGCCTCACCCACCTGTGCGTTCTTTTGAGATCCGAAAACCCCAATACTCCCTTGCCTGTAGTTTAGTATTGAATCGTACAACACGGAAGCAGAACGAAAGATCTTTGATTACTCTATAATAAGCTTTGGAGACCAAGATGTTTTAATTCAATCTTGTAACTAGGTAGTGGCAGTAGGTTGGTTGCCGTCCTTTAGCAGAGAATTCTAGGAATTGTGAAACCCTTTCTACTTTCCGCTGCAATTTTTTGTGTGTGCATTCCAAATCTGAGAACAATATTCGAGGTGAGGAAGAACACACGATTCATATAATCTAAATAGAACATGCTGGTCATTAGTATGTACGTTGCCAAGAAACGTGAACAGGGTAGAGAGTGTTTCCCTAGTTAGGTGACAAATATGGTTGGTGAACTGCATTCTTGAGTCAAAAAAAAAACACATCTGAGTTTCTCAAAAGATTACTTTTCATGAGGATAGTACCATTCATAGAGGAAAGAAACTCTTGCCAATACGGAATCCTGTGATTTTATTCAAATCAATAGGCATTTCATGGCTATTAGCCCAGTCCACCATTCTTCGCAATGATTCAGACACGACCAAATGAACTTCATGTTCACCCTCTCTGTTGTAGTCGCCATATATTAGCTTGGTGCGAAAATAATGCGCGTTTTCATCCCCTAAATTTTTAATCTTGGTTCATAATTAATGTTTCTAACCAGGCTCACAACCATTAAAATCCGCAAACCATTAGCAATAAAATAGCTGTTCAATGACCACCGCTCTCTTCAAACGGGACCTTCTAGGATCAATGGACGAGTGGAAGTTAATTTTGGTATCAATTCAGTCCTTGAAGAAATTCTCCTGGACGAAGTCGTCCAGATGCTGCAGGAAGTGGTAATCAGTGAGCGAGAGGATTGCTGATTACAATGTATCAAGCAGAGCTTCTTGGCCCAATTGCTCCAACTTGTGGAGCTTCTGGTGTGCGACACGTGGCTGGACGGTACTGCGTAGGAGTACAGAATCAATTTTATTAAAGGCAGCACCCACGGAAATTTTCATGTCCGAGATTTTGATTGTTTTGGATACATAGCAATGGTGCCAACAATTCTACGAAAGTTGCATCGTCGTAGGCATTAGCAATCTCAAGATGAAGAGAGATTAAGTTTGTGCTGGCGATCAATTAGGATGAGTTATAGTATGATATGAATGGGTGCTTTTGTTTACAATCACTTTCTTCCATTATGATAAACTTGCTTTCATTCCCATCTCACTCCGGTTTAAGCCCGGGCAACTCGGCCATCTTCTGCAAACGGGCTGAATTGGTGGCGACGAAAACCGTCTTTCTAATAGGATTTGTCAAAGTTGATCACAGCATATGTCTTCACTGTAGTGCTAAACCTAGGAATTCAATAAAAACAGTGAAGGCAAAATTTCCGTGGGTGCTGCCTTTAAAGGATGCCGGGCTCATAGTGAGATTTGCAATGGATACTAGATCTTTCTCTCAGTCAGGCCTTCTCTCCTTACATACGAGGGCGGTTTGAAAAGTTTCCGGAATGACGATGAAAACAAAATAAATCGAATACAATTAATATCTCATTTCTTAACCCTATCCCTATGAAGCGCAGCACACGTGTTCCAGTCTGTTTTCATTTTTCCATTCTTGAGATAGAATAAATTCATTTGGGGTACTCACAATAACCAGATTGGACCACAATTAACTGGTCGCTTAATCGGAATCTCTTCACAGACGGAGAGATCTTAGGCTGCTCTGACAGGTAGTAAGTACGAGGAAGCTAAGGCAGAAAACTCATTGGAGGAGGTGAAGTCCTAGGTTTTATTATCGCAAGTTTTATCCAAGTGGTAACCCATGCATTCGCCGTCATGCTGGCATGGAGGGACAACTCCTATTTACTGGTCAAACTCGTGCGTGTCGCTCGAGTTTTCACGTACAGAGCTTTCACAAATATTGGCGAATATTCAGCTGTGATAGGTTCCCCACCCTTCCCATGAAACTTCCAAAAACAGATGCCGTCACCATCTCTCATCAGTGGAAGATATGTTTTTCTTCAGAACCCATTCTTCGTGTCTAACCTACTGCTCTCATCGCCCCTTTTGTGACGGTCTTACTCCGCGTGATCTAACCTTCAATGTAAATCACAATTTTGAATTGAAATATATCTCATCTTTTCAAAATAATTAGCAGACTTCCATGTTTTATTGCGTTTTTGTCAGAGGTTGCGCAAATGCGGCACAGCATTTTGAAAATGCTTTTTCAAACTGAATCCGTCAGGTAAAACAGAGATTAATTATTCATAAGGGATGCCCTAAACTCCCTTATTCAGCATATATTTGTATCACATTTTTCGAAACCTTGTCAACGCTTTTTTCACATTTTCCAAAATGGTGACCTTTTTATCTGCATTTCGCGCACGGTTTGTTGTTTGCTCGCGTTTTGCTACGGCTGGTGTTTAAAACTCAGATACTACGAGTGGAAAATGAAGGCAATGATTCGCCAAATTCACACCTGAGTCTTATTTGGTCTACTATCGATTATCTCCTTCACCTGAAAGAATTAATAAACGTCCAAATTTCACATTTGTCTGCAATTGAGCGCAGCTGAAGTTGCACAAGTTGATCCACTTGTCAAAAGCAGAGCGTTGACCGTATCAAACCGAGATTTATGGTCAATTCATGGTGGTCATTCCAGAAACTTTTCAAACCGCCCACGTAGCATGAACAGAGAACTTGAGATGGTTCCATTCAAAAGGAATGGCCAATCATTCAGAGGAAAGGGGGGGGGGGAGGACAGCTTGAAAGATGGAGGATTTTTTGTTCTGATGTGCGGACGTTTATCCAGTTAAACGATTCAGCGATCGCTTCATTGCGGTTGGTACCCTGTTGAAGCAGCTAATTGCTCAATATGTACAGGGTGGCGAAAAAATACGTGCGCCATAAAAAGCGTTCTAATTTTATGGGTTGTCTACAAACATCTAAAGAAATTTTTTTCTGTACAAGAACAAGGCACATTTCACAATTACAAAGTATTTCCGAAGTTTATTGTTGTGAATATGTTTTTAAATATAAATTGTTCGTTTGATCTTTGATAGGCGTAAGGATGCGGGGGTATGATGCCCTACATTCCCGCCAGGAGCGCGTGCGAGGCTGTACTTGCCAGAAAGGGATGTTGGGAGGGGGAGGGGGGGGGGGGTAAGTAGGACTTGCAACAAAACCCGTTTTTGCAACCGAGCTTCAGCCGCGATGAAGCGATTATTCGGGCTACTTCTCATGGATCATCCCGGATTCACGATATCGTCCGCGGAAAAATGGCCGTCTGAGTTTGTAAACAATGCGAGCCGAGATCTAGAGACGCTATACGCAGGATGTGGACTGAGAGTGCATATTTATTTCTAAAGTGCAAGGTCAGATTGATCTTGGGAAAGCGAACGTTCGCGAAGGAAAACGATGAGAGAAGAATCCGTTCGAGAAATAGCTGGTATGGGATCATAGGGGAACTTATACGTTGCGTTGAGAAGCCAGGTGCGCGTCCTGAGGATATGGGCACGGCCGAAGAATCAGTTGACCACACCCCCGGATCTTCCTGATCCGGACAGTTCCTGTTTTTGCAGCAGCCAAGTTAGGCTGCTTATCTCAGCTTTAGTTTTTCTTCTTTATCCAGGTAAATGTTCAAGAGCAACCAAAATAGGTGTTCCGGAAATCTCACAACCTCCCTCATATGTCCTTCTAATCCGAGAATTGAACATCAGCTCAGTCGTGTGGAGGTCTCCGTCGATGATCTGAGAGCTGCTGTCTGCGCCAAGACACGGCATAATACAACCGGTTTTCGTTTCTTTAGGTGGTAGCAATTTATTCCTGAAAGCGAATTCCTGAAAGTCGTCAGAGGATGTTTTTACATATGTTTTTTGTGCGTTTTTTTCCTGGGACAGCAATTATGCGCCACTCCGTAAGTTGGGCTTGCAACAACCCAATATCTACTGTTCTTCTCGAAAAGATAGGCGGATTCCGTGACCGAAAAATCACGATCGAATCTGAACCAAGGACGCGGTAAGAGCTCGCTCTAAATTGAGAAATTTATTTATTTATTTATTTATTATTAAATTAAAGGGGCACATTGAAACTGCAGTGGCTGGCAACAGTAACACAAAATGATCATGTCTGCATTCAATCCCAATAATAGCTTGGTCTTGATAGCGCGGTAACTGGATAACAAGTTTGAGTATAACAGCTTGAATATATTAAATATAACCCCGGAGATGTGCGTCTGTCCTCATTAAAGGCAGTGTATCAGCTCGTCACAATCCCACATCATCTAAACATATTCGGGCTGCTAAGCACATAGATATACTCTAAATTCCAAAAAGACGTCAAAAACCCCGGAAAATACGGGATCCTTTAATCGAGAATTTCAAGATCCCCGGCCAGTTGGACGAGATGCTTCCGATCGCAGGGAAGGTTTACAGAGGGTGCGACATGGTTTTCCAACACGGAAATACTTGTTCTGTCATAAATACCTGCTGCTGACATGTTTATTTTGATGAACACTATCAATTTTTCGCCGCTTCCTCCTTGCTGGCTGTTAGGGAAACTCATCCATTGGCCGTTTTTTTCGGATTTCAAGTACGTTGTTGGAATCAGCGCGTCGAGAAAAATCGGATTCCGTTGACATCTTGATATCCAAAACGAGCTAACACACTGCTTTTAAATCTAGTCAGCTCCAGTTAGCACTAGACCAACAACTTATTGAATGGCACAGCAGTCCACCTCCACAAGGAACGATCAATAAATCAGAAGGCCGAACTTGTTCCACACAGCAGAAGCGCTGAGAAAGAACACAACCGTGGCGATCAAACAGGAGAGCATGGATCAAAATCTGCACTGTAGAGTTTGTGCGGAAGCATAGTGTTGTCAGGTTGTTCACTCATACCGCAAACTATTGTAAGTGACAATGGCTTACAATTCACTTCTGAACTCAAGACAATATGTAAAGGAGGTGCAATCCTTCACATCAAGACATCTCCCTGTTATCACCACTTGGACGGACTAGTTAGAAACGTTTTTGGACACAATAAATCTTCTTCTTCTTCTTAACGTTAGTCCCATTTGGTGGCGGGGTCCGCTATCCTGATCTTTTGATGCCATTTTACTCTATCGTGCGCCTGGTCTGGATGGACGCCCACATGCTTCAGGTCGGCGTGCAGTGTGGCAAGCCACCGTTGCTTCGGTCGCCCTTTTGGTCGTTTTCCCGGTACTTCGAGTTCAAGGCCTACTTTGCAGATGGTGTCTTCGTTGGCGCGCAGCACGTGGCCGTACCATCTAAGGCGAGTCTCACGAAGTTTGTCGGCAATTGGAGCGACTCACGGATCTTCTCGTTGCGGATGCGGTCTGCACGTGTGACACCCGCCGTCCATCGTAACATCTTCGTCTCCATCACTTAGACGGCGTTCTACTTCCTTGGTGGCTGGCCAGCATTCTGCACCATACAGTGCCACGGATTGAACGACTGCTCGATACACCTTTGACTTGAACCGATCCGGGATATTTTTGTCGCACAACACTCCAGTCATTGAGCGCCATTTCAACCACGTAGCATTGACGCGAGCGACGATTTCGTGGGCTAGATTGCCATCAGCTGAGAGTGTCGAGCCGAGTCGGTTCTACGAAGGTCGTTACTATCGACTTGAATGGTGGAAGGCTCGTCAAGGTTGGTCGTCATATACTCGGTCTTCTTGACGTTTAGCCCAAGGCCGAACCGGGCTAGACGTTCGCTCCAAGCCTGCGTCTGCCGCTGAAGGTCCTCTTTTTGTTCTGATGCCAGCATGACGTCATCTGCGTATAGCAGAGTCCATGGTGCCGGCCTCTGCAGGTCTCTCGTTATAGCGTCCATGACAAGGATGAAGAGGAGCGGTGAGAGGGCTGACCCTTGATGCACACCCACGGAGATTGGGAATTCTGCCGACGTACCCGCGGCCGCTTGGACTCGACTCCTTGGGTCGGCATAGAGGGTCCTGACCCATTCGATGAGCTCCTCAGGGACTCCGTGCCAACGCAGTGCGTACCAGATGGCTTCGTGTGGAACGCGGTCGAAGGCCTTCTCCAGATCGAGGAAGGCTAGGTGCAGTGGCTTCTGTTTCTCGCGATGCTTTTCGATCAACAGGCGTGCCGCATGAATTGCATCCGTCGTCCCGCAGTTGGCTACGAAACCACACTGGTTCGTCGAAACTCGGATGATGTCGCGGATTCGGCGGTCGATAATGCGTTCGAATATCTTCATGCTGTGTGACAGCAGACGTATCGGTCGATAGTTCGCACAATTTGCGGGGTTGCCTTTCTTCTTCCAGATCGGAATCGTGGTGCTCCTCTGCCAATCCACAGAAGTCTTTTTCTCTTCGACGACCTTGTTGAAGAACGCCGTCAGCCACTCAGCAGAGTTCCAATGCCTTGACTTCCATAGCTCCGCTGCTACATCATCAGGACCCGTCGCTTTACCTGGTTTCATGCGCCTCAGCGCGGCCACGGTTTCTTCCACGGTGATTGGCTGGATAGGACCACATGTTGGCGATAGTTGTGGGATGGGTGGATGGCTGAATTCTTCTGTTGGGATTTTCTCAAAGTAGCCACAACACCTTTTCGTCGCCTTTTTGCGGTCTGTTATGAGCTGACCGTGTTCGTCGTTAACTCCGTAGAACTTTTCGACGTCTTCGGTCTGCCGCTGGCGAGATCTCGCAAGCCGGTTGATGAGGCGTTCGCCGCCATCTTTTGCGTCTAGCTGCTTGCTGATGTTGTCATAGTGTGCAGCCTTCGTGGCGGCCACGGTCTTCTTCGCTGCTTTCTTCGCTATCAAGTACTGCCGCCAGTTACGCTTTCTTCTTTCTCTTTTAATCGCAACCACTTTATTCGGGCCGGTCCGCATCGTTGGTCGTGCATCCTCTTTGGCGGCATGATTTTCATGGTGCAGGTAAGCGGACGATGTTGTGTGGCGACGGCTTCGTACGGTACAACCTTCGCGTCGGTTACTAGCTTTCGATCGCGATGTCGTACGAGAACGAAGTCTATCTGGGTTTGCGCGTTGCCACAGTAGAACGAGACGAGGACGCTTTCGGAATTTTGTATTCATGATGACGAGGTCATGAGAATCAGCATATTCCAGAATGCGCTCGCCTTCATCGTTCCGATTCCCGTACCCAAAGCCCCCATGGCATCTGTATCCATCCTTTGCCGCTCCTACATGACCATTCAAGTCTCCTGCGACAGCTATTGTATCTTCCATAGGTTCTTCCGCGGTCTTTTCGTCTAGCAACATCCAGAAGTCATCTTTCACCTGTTCACAACAGCCTGTATGTGGGGCGTATGCCGAGAAGAAGTGAAGACGTTGTTCTGCAGTGGTGACGACGATCTTCATGAGACGGTCATCGAACCGCTGCACCTCGGCTATCGAGTCTCTGAAGCGTTGAGAGACGACTATGCCCACACCGTTTCTAGTCCTTGGGCTACCGTTGTAGACTACCTTGAAGCCGTGCCCTATGTCCTTTGACTTGTTACCAGACCATCTCGTTTCTTGTACAGCACATAGGTCTATTCGACGATTCTCGAGTGCTGCTGCCAGTTCACATGAACGGCCTGTCAACGTGCCGACGTTCAAAGTCGCAATGCGCGTCTTGGCTACGTTGTGATCCTTAACGATTCGCATTCTCGCCCCCCGATGCCACCGTTCGCGAAACATCGAGGACCCTCGCATATTTTTCACACCAACCGGGCTCCGAAGGTACGCGTCGACTCCCGTGGACGCCGTAGCATTTATCTGACGAGGGAAGGATACCAGATGTCCGTGGAATCTTAAAATGGGATATGCCTCTTAGTGTATAGCTGACCATGCTGATCCCCGTTATGTTCTTTGTCGGCGCTCTCTGCCGCTGCAGAAACAGTTACGACGTTGTATGTGCAGTCCATATGTGCAATTTCTACTTTCATCTACCGAAACCGTAAGAAAATGAAGTTGCCGTGCAAAATGGATGCAGAATTTGTTATCAGCAGCCTAAATAACCCTATATGCAAAATTTCATGAGAGAATATGTTCATCTAGACCCGATTTGCCTAAGCCGGATCATTCATGGAGGTCTCATTGATCGCGTAGATCAGGTGAGTGGTGGTGTAGTGGTGAGTGTCTCGCTCTCCAAGGAAGCAATCCCAGGTTCAATCCCTGCAGCAGTTCAGCTTTTTGCATTTCTATTCCACGTGCTGTTTTCCTTTGAGAATCTATTCTATGCTATTTTATAACGTTTTTCACTTGCAATTCCATGATCTGAAGATGCGGGAGCTTTTTGAAGAAATCTCGTTAACTCGTCTTTGTTAGCAGTGCAACTGCTAACGGTAGGTGTATGGTGCTTACGTGGCCCAAATTTTCAAGAATTATTTTTACGCTGAAACTCCCCATAGTAGGGTCATCTGAGGTGCTGAACACGAATATCGTACTCACTTTGAACCGCAACCCCATTTTTCTAGGCTTCTCTAGGCTTAAAAGCACTGTGGCGAACAAAAATAAGTTGTCCATTTCGGCATCCAAGTGGTAGTGCCACTCAAAATTATGTTGACATTTGTGATCAGAGTCTAAAGTAATCCTTCTCTGCAAAATTTGGAAGAATTTTGCGAGTTGCCTAAACTTGCTTATGCCCACATATGTATGTCGCTCTTGATACGACTGGTAGGAGTACTTCCATCTTTGGCAAACCGGCGTAAACGGGTATTCCTTCGGTGTAATTTTCCATATGGGGTTATTTGGACTGCTGATCACACATACTGTATCCATTTTGCATGGCAACGCGGTTTCCGTGTGGTTACGATAGATGGTTGTAAAAATCCATGTACGTATACACTGCACATGCAAGATCATAATTTTTCCTGCAATGGGACTGAGCACAAATGGAGAACGTATTACAGATCAGCATTCCCAACTTCACATTGCTAGACATATCTCATTTCGAAATGCCACGGACATCTGGTATCCTTCCCTAGTGAGAACCATTTGACATCACTGATCATATGGGTGTGACGTGGGGTCTTCCTGGGCCGGCCTGTCACGACGGCCTGTCACCCGAATACGGGAGGCGAAGGCGGGATTCGAACCCGGGGCCCCGTTGAAACCTGGTGTTCCAAGGACTGCGCCTTAGACCACTCGGCCAACTCGCCCCTTTAGACACAATGAATACGGTATGAAAACTTAGAAAAGAAGTATGAATGCCAGAAGAACATCAGACTTGAGTCTGAACGAGGAAATTCCCGCGGACTGATTCCGGGTGAGAAGAGGCGAGGCGATTCTGCTAGCTTGTTAGCCTGAGAGTTGAGGATCTACTCACAAGAGCAAGACAGGAGCGTATGGAAAAAGAGTTTAACAAGAAGCATGGACACTTCTACAGCACTAAGGAAAAACGTAAAAGCAGCGACCTGGTTTGTCCGAGTCAAAGCAAGGTGCTACATTTTCCACTGGGTGGAAGAGATCTTGAACAAATCGGTTCCCTGAATTATGAAATTTGAAAGCTTGTATGGAAGCAAGCAAATCAACTCCGCCTCGTGATATGAAGGGTCACTTCAATGGAAAATACACAGTGAACGTGCTCTTAGATGTTTTGGCGAGAGACACCTGCAAGAATAGAGAAACGAAGGTCTAAATTCGTACAACACAATCCTTGATGAGCGATAACCTTGCTCAATGTCTTCGATGCATCCAACTCAATTTCAACAAACAGAGCTGCTAATCGGGCACTTTCACCGGGTTGCCTGACAGTAATTCTGAGGTACCGGGCAGGCCCTGGCCTTTTCTTATGAGGTATCGGTCAAGCCCCGGACTTTCTTCTCGAGCACCGGGCAGGCCCCGCTCATAGTTTGAATGAAGATCATTTATTACAGTGCAAGCTGCAGAAAGAGCATACCTTATACCGGGAAGGCCGCTTAGAACGCTTCGGGCAAGCCGGTGAAAGTGCCTGAGTAAGATAATCTGCAAGAATCAAAAGATCTAGATCTGATTAAATTGTTGTGCGTAGCTTGTTCATTTAATGGACACAACGTAGCGGTCTGCCCAGCGGCTACGTTCTCAGTGTGGTGAGGTTATAGGCCTACCACATTCATTTTCAATGATTTTTGTAGCTTATATGTTTACCTTCGCGCTCCAATGTTAAGATAGCCGCGGGAATGACGGGACGCGAAATGCGCCATTTAAATGAACAGACTATAGTGTTATTGCATGGGGTGTCAATCCTCAAATTCGTTGCTGATGTAAACATTGGGACCCATCAAAAAAAGATACGGCTGAATTTGTTCAGCAGAAGCTCTGAGAGGGAACACAACAGAAACAACAGAAAGCGTGCAGGCAAGGAATCCGTCTGCCTTTTTGAGAAAGTCTTTTTCTACCTTCCTTGTCATTCCACCTTCCACGCATCCAGAATGTAGATTTAAAAACGTTTCTCTTTAAAGGGGCGTTGTTTGACGAAAACGGAATTCATAGAAGGAGCTGGTTACCGGACGAGTTTTACGATGAGTTTCATGAAAGGACTTCATGTCTGATAAAGATGTACAACGATTCAGAGGTATGCGGAGAGTAATTATCCAATCTATAAATTGAAGGAATATTTACAGCTTCCCATAAGCGAGTTGAAAGTGGACGGCATCAGGACACTAGCTGAAAATATTGCAGACAATGAAGGGGCGAAGCTTGCACACAAGGTCGTTTTAGTCTCACGATGCTTCATATCATACTATATATATATATATATA
>JARK01001475.1:460296-471388 GCA_000688135.1 Ancylostoma ceylanicum
GGGGGAGGGGGTCGTACTGAGGGTCGGTTTTTCCCATCCTCATGCTTGACCCTGTTCACACTTTTATCTCACTACAAATGTGTTTACACAATACAATAGTTGTAGTTGCTCAGTTTACGCCTTGCCTCAGTATCAGCAACATGTTAGACCAAAACTGTATGATCGGAACACCTTGTGCTGGGGTCGAACCCCAGAAGTGAATAGGGAGTGACTGACACGAGAGGAGAAACAGAGCACATCTGGCTGTAGGAATTAGTAGGGAGGAACAAAGCACTTCCGGCATTACCAGAACGGCGCCTCTTCCATGGCAGTGGGCTTGGCTAAATCCCTTTGCTATATTGATTGAAAATGGCCACGTGTAAGTCCATCATCCTTCCACCGATACCGACTACCGGTTGAATGGACTGTAACATCCGGGAGAAAGGTTCATTGATTCTGTCGAATCAATATTATAACTTTTATAGACGCAGTGCAACGCAGTGGTATACAACCCATCCTATCTCAAGATTCTTGTCGAGGTAGATACCCATGCGCCATCGCTGTTAAGGTAAGCTTAGCTTGTCACATTGTTCCGTTTTGGTCTTGGTTAATGTTACAATTTATAACACAAAATCTTCAAAGATAGCCCACCTCCGATTACTTGCATGAGAGCATTGCAATATTTCACTTTTCAAAAATGTTCATTGACTTATGTGTGTGCAGATGCGGGAAAATAACCAAATTATTTTCCGATAGTATCATACCAAAAGACTGTCATCAATTTGCGTAATTACGGTCTACCATTTGCTAATTAAAATTAACAGACAGTTTTGGAATTTTTCTTCACGACTCACGGTCTACGAAAGAAGGCCTAAATTCTCCAATTTGTATTGAAAGCAATATCCGTAGTCTCGCTTGTGGATGCTATCGTTTGGAGATGGCGGCTCATATTAAATTCATTTTCGAGACTTCTGTTGAGTACATCTGATGAAGCTGTGAATTCGTGAGTAGAAGAAAGCTAAGAGGTCTATTCTGCTTCACAAGACATTTTCATGGATAGAAGTGCGTGCCGGTGTCCAGAAAGGGAGTGGTGTCCTGAGATAAGGGTGCGCCGGTGGCCCAAAAGTAGGGGATATTTTAATTTGCTGCGGACATACTTAGCAGCTATACTAGAGCCAGCAATATCAATTTTTCATGAGAGAACGATTCCTCTAAATATTCTGTTGGATTCCTCCGTTCCATCCGCTTCGAGTCATAAAATACGAGCTTCCAGGGGAACCATGTATTGAGAGACATCAAGTCATCAAGGCGAAAAGATTGCGGCTATTCAACTTGCTTCTGCGGGTCATGATAGGCCTGGTTACCACCGGCCAAGGCCAGCTTCAGAAATTTACGAAAGCTAAAGCCAGCACCAGCCAAAATACTCGACTTGGAGCTGTTATACAAGTTTTGAAATACAGACTCAGCACATCAGGAAAGGGAAACGAACACAAACAGTGATGACTTAACTGCAGAGAAACTGCAACTGTCGTCGCAAACACGCCTGGCAGTGGTCCGAGTTTTCACCGGCTCGATGCGGCAGCTGAAGTCATGGCGGAGCGTGGCCTAGAAGAGTATGTGTTGTGTAGTGTAAGAAATGCATACCATCCACAGGATTTGGTGGCGTTAAGCGCGCATACTTTCAGCGGAGTACTCGTTCGCGCTTTGGACGCATGAGAAAAAGTGCTTGCAACCCCCGTTTTCTAGCGTGTTTCACGCTGTTTCTCCATTGCTCATGAGTTCGTCGTCCCTGATGAGCTCAGAATGCAGGGGATTTCAAAAATGAAAACCTCCGTGAGTGCTGCCTTTAAGGGAAAATAGAAATGGGGGAATCCTACTCTAGAAGGTTTTTCACCCGTTTTTTCCCAATCGCTCTGCCTGGAAATTTTTCCGGAGTAACAATGTAAACAGTTCAATTCATTGTTGCATTGCAAGTATTTTCTTAGCTGTTTCCTAACCCAGTTCACTTTCAGAGCTCAACACTATGATTTGATCTTTCCACCTTTTCCATTTCCTTCTTCGAATAAATTTTCCTAATGTACTCAGTATAGTTTGATGATGCTACTATTGACTCGTCCATTGATTAGAATCTCTTGAAGGCAGCACAAACGATGATTTATAATATTTTGGAGTCTGTACGATAGTCTCAGTGTTGATGATTATTATTGCTAATAATATCAACCTTGCTAGCTTCATATTTCTCCTATGTCCGAAAAATACTCTATTCTTTCATGGACAGATATCATTGCTCACGATAGATACTTGTAAACCGCCAAGTCATGGCTCTGATAGAACTTGTATAGATACCCCTGGAGGTTATTACTTTGAAGTATGTATCTACTGTACAGATATGAGCATCTAAGGCAACTCCGCTCACAACTCTCGCGTAAAAGGCTCTGGATGCTCAGATCTAGAATCGTCTTATAGTCTCGGAGCGTCGTCAGCATCTACATTGGTTGTAGTCTGAGTCAGGGCACCCTTCGTGGCGTGAACTGACCAGACGTAAACCGGCCGTTACTCGTGACCGTTGTCTAAGTCAGGGAACTCTCCGTGGTGTGAACTGACTAAGACGTAAACAGGCATATACTGTAGTCGTCAGTACCTACGTGGCGTAAACTGAGGCGGACAACAACTGTATGCAATAAACAGTTAGTGCAGCTTCATCAACTACACAAACCCATTGGTCCCCACCAAGTTGGTCCATCGGTCATTGGTAATCACTTTCTCGGCGTTCCAAGAACCCAGAAAGTTGATCAAAAGAAGACCTCCTAGGCAGGATTATCTGCACGGCCACCTGGACGACGAATCTTGTTGACTACCTGGTCCACCCAGTAGCTAGACTCAGCTTTTGGGCCATCCACAAGGCGCATTGGCTAACTGTCGGCCGAGGCTGACAAATTCCGCTATATCCGCTGCACGTACTACGGTACTCAGCGAGGAGTCGGTGCTCCCTTAAGCCTTATTCATAGTGCGTCGGAGTCCGATCCCATCGGGTAGCAAATGGCACGTATCGACCCACGTCGGAATCTGACGTGTCGTACTCCGACTTGGATCGATACGTATCATTTGTTATCCGACAGGATCGGACTCCGATCTGCTATAAATGCAGCTTTACAGGGAGCCAGTCTTGTTTTGTTCAGCCACAACGTTGCTGACAAGCAATCCCTTCGAGACTCTCTGGTCTGCTGATAGTCTATAGCCAAGGGAATCACTGACTATTTGGTCTATCCAATAGTCAATCCTTGTGCCACCAGACAAGGCACATAAGGGAGCTGTCAGCACACCTGACAGCTCCCATCCGCTGCGCGTACTACGGTACCCAGCGACGATTTGGTGCTCCTTCAGAACCAAAGCTCACTCAGCTCAACTGCCTTCTTGCTGACAGCGGATCTTTGTGGACTATTTGGTCCATCCAATAGTTCAAATCAAGGAAACTAGCTGACTATCTGGTCTACCCAATAGTCCAGCTTCTGTGCCATACAAAAGGCGTCAGCTGTCACTCTAGCTGACAGCTACAACTGAGCTGCGCTTACTACCAAGCACAGTCTCTACCGCTCCGTGAGCCAGGGCCAGCAGCTCAGCCACCTCAAGTGCTGACAGCGGACACTGCTGACTATATGACCCATCCAATAACCAGCTCTTGTGCCATCCACACGGCACGACCAGCTGTCATTACACCCGACAGCTTCAGCTGCTGCGCGTGCTACAGTACTCAGCAAATCCTTCGCTGCCAGAAAGAGCCAGCTGCACCCCAGCGCACTCACAGCCAGGTGCATTTCTCACATATACAGAATTTAGCAGTCATCAATGGCCTACATTTTATGATCACGAGAAACCAGTCATACAGAAAAAAAATGACTGAGCTTGCTGGATTCAAAACGCGAATCTTTATGGCTAGCAGAACATTGAATGCACTCTAAACTAAGGTGCAAATAATAGACCAAGCATTTGAATTCTCAACACCAGTAACCAAATGCACCATCTTTATCGCAGAAAAGATGGCAAAGATCGATGAGGTCAAGCTATCTGTAGCAGATTTGCTTGAAAACTTGAAAAGTCAGATAGATGCTGCAATGACTTACATTGCATCTAGAGAAGAGCAGTCAGAAAGAGAAAGGCTGATGAAGAACTTCGATGATTCCCATAAGACGGAAGCATATGAGGTAGAGATCACGTCTATTCTATGGGGAAGTCGATTAAAATGGCGAAATTGAGAATTGGAGAAGCAATCTAACGTGGTTCAAATACGGCCCGGTACATTCGTTACAGGGCAAGCTAGACATTGTGATGCGGTCAGCTCTCTATCAACTACACGACACATTGAAGAAGCTTGGAAGCATAACAGAGGCAGAGATGCGACAATCCTTCCCTCACATTGCCAAGCCTGGACCCGGGAAAGCGTACCCAGCACACGATTGTGCTCGAGGCTCCATCACAGGGCAAAATTTAGCTGAATTTGGATGAGTCCATTAACACCAATGCTCATAGCAGGGCCCAAGGCACGCTTTTGTTGGAAAGTGATGTGAGGGACGGCGAAGGAAGTGTTCCGCAGAAAATGATGGCGGAGCATAGCAAGTGTAAGGACGTCCTGAGCATTGACGCATCGTTTCCGAGGGACTGCCCCTCTGATTGCTCATACGCCAGCGAGACCTACACTCCACAGAAGTGGCCTCCATCTGTCGTACGAGATGTTACAGGATTACCAAAGAACAACGATCACGACCAACCGGCACTGGAATAATTCGAAAAGAAGCACACCAAAACAACTAAGAGGCAGACTAGGAGTCCTTGCTTTGGCCAACAAAGTATTCCCACGCTACTTATAACAGAGGAGAGAGCGATTCCGAGTGATCCAAAGACAAAGAACATGGAATGGAGCTACCATCTAGTTGATGAAGATTGCAAAACCTGGATGTCAATCACAGCGACAACGCGAATTCTATCTCAAATCTTGAACCGAAGATGGAAGCCACAACAACCACGCATTGCGTCGTGCTCCGAAGGCAAGTTACAACGGCAACGTGCCCATTTATACTTCGAGATCGCGTCAACAATAGTCGACAGCGCCAACCCGCTCAAGTCATGGACCAACTGCAGTGGACGACTAATCCATGATCTACATTTTTATTATTTTCAGTGTTTGAATGCGACATGTGACTTCGAAATGTAATGCTATGGTCCAATTTCCAGAATCTCTAAACATGCCATTGTGACCATTGTTCATAAATCTAACCATGTTAGAGGCAATTTGTCGTTGTCATCTGTTCTTTTCACACTTCCTAGCGCCTTTGCTCCCGCGCCTCACTGTTGATGATCATTGTTGCTGATAATATCAACCTAAATAGCTTCATATTTCTCCTATGTCCTGGAAATAGTCTTTTCTGTCATGGACAGATATTATTGCTTACGATAGATACCTGTAAACCGCCAGGTCATGACTTTGATAGCACTTGTATGGATACTCCTGGTGATTATTATTTTGAAATATGTATCTATTGTACAGATATGAGCATCTAGGGCAATTCTGCCCACAATTTCTGCGTAAAAGGCCCTGGATGCTTAGATTTGGGCTCGTCTGGTCGTGAGACCGGGCCGTAGTAGTGATTCAGAATCACTGAAACTGTCGAATTAGGTTGATTTAATAATGTTCTCAGTTAAGCTGCGAAGACTCAGCAATCCCTCGTAACGCAAATAGCATTCTGTTGGACATGATTTCATTTGCTGGGAAAAGTTCAATTTTTCATGGAAATTCCACCAATAGAAGTCACACTGTACCTTGACATATGAACGGTCCAAAATCAGAGGTTGTGACGTTTCCTAGTAAGATTTTTTCCTCATAAGGATTAGCCAGTGTATTGGGGATATTGGGCGCGTGTGGCGCAGTGGTAAGAGGCTCGCTGCACACGCCACGGTCGATGGTTCAATCGCGTGCCCACGGCCAACCAAGCCCTCGATCCCTCCGGGGTCGGTAAATTGGTACCAGAGGAGTCTGGGTGGATGAAGCACTGACTTGGTTCATCGGATGCCATCGCAAGTCAATGTATAGTCAATGTACGCATTCAACGCCTCTACGATGCTCAGATGAAGTCGATTGCGAGGCGCATCGATTGCGTGATCAACGCCGACCACTTTCTCCTTTGATGGGGATATTAGTAAGTCCGTCCAAGAACAGTAGGTAGCTACACCGCTTGCCAACACTAGAAAAATTAAATTCTACCTAGGAAGAAGTAATGAAGAATAGCAGAGGAATACATTGCCACAGCTTGCCAGACCAGCTCGCCGGGCCCTCACTTCATCGCTCCCACTTATATTCGATTTTCAGGCAGATTGGTTACGAAAATGATGGTATGAATTGCAGAGTCAACAATGTTTTTGCAAATATGCCTGAATTTGCTGAAGCCTTTCATTGTGCTCCAGGGACACGAATGAATCCGAGCACAAGATGTCCTTTGTACTAGATTTGGTTTTGATGCGATACATGTCTACCTCTCAATTTTCAACGAGAATAAAAATCCGAATTATGACAGTTATGCAAAGATTAGGCATATAAGGTAGCCACACTGCGATCTATGAGTTCTACATAATGAAAGAATTGGGTGAGAAGCATGTTACAAGATGGACCTAACATGTTTATTTTCCTTTTTGTTGACGTATGGTCGCACAGCAGAGGGACCATCAGAAGCTGAAAAAGAAAAGTTTTCGAGCAAAAACAGAGAAACTTGGTGATTCTGAGTAATGATTGTGAAAGAATAACTCCAGATGTTTTTCCCACTGGATGAACGAAGATGAGCCCTTAAAACATCTGCCGGAGAAGAGATTGCACTAGAAATTTGTATCGTGGAACTCCACAGATGTTTTGCGTAACGACATCCCGAAAACGAGTGAAACGATCATGTTGGATAACTATGCACTATCGAATCGACAAAATGCACGCGAAACTGACGCATGCAAGTCCATTTGTTCAAGCTTCTAACAAACTTTACCAGTGGCAGAGCATTCAAGAATTAGATCAATGCTGGAATGCTGACTTCTTGCATAAGTTCGGATTTCTACTAAGAGGACATTTACGATCTCGTAGAACGTTCGCAGAAACGTATCAATTATACTAGAGAATATTCGACAAATTTTTCAATATTCGAACTTTGAATAATTCGAATATAGCTACATTTCAATTATTCGAAATATGAATAGTTGGAATATCCCAGTTTTCGTAATGTACGAATCAATGAATTATTCGAATATCCAACATTTCTGACCATCGGAATGAAAGAATAGTTCGAATAGTGCAGCGTTTCTGGAGGCGTATGAATGAACATGCATGTTTAGGAGTTTCCATTTGTTATCTACACTCCATCGGCACTGCAATCAGCAGTTATTCATGAACACTTGACAGGACTTATTAATGCACTTCCTTCCTATTTCAAATGGAGGAACAAATTTAACCGATCTAGCTTACCGAAAATCTGGGTGGAGGCACTTAGTGACTCGTGGCATCTGGCACAAAGAGCAGAGACAGTTACTGCCGACCCAACATAGGACAGTATTACAGTTTCCTAGTTTTGCTTTGTAATTACAAGAAGATATCAGAGTTATGTTATGCGGCGGAAAAAGCAGTACATCTGGAGTTCACCACTCTTTTAAATTTTGTCTGGATGGGTTAAATCACAATTTAGTTATAGTGAAAGATTCTGTCTTGAACAAGGCTTCTGATCACATCTTGCTTGCCGTTACTGTAAATATATGCTGAGTATGTCAGTGAGAAAAATGAAGACAGGACTACGTAGCTTTACGCTGCCAGCACTTGTAAGTCCTCGAAGTGCTCCGAGTAGAAGTCGTAGATGATCTTCTCCATTACCCTTCTAGTTGAAGAGGTCGTTCCGTCTGGGCGCCGGAGGGCACTCATCTTGGTCTTACGGTTGGCGAAGTCTCGGCGGATGTTGCGGATGCTTCTCCCTGCCTCTGCGGCTTCAGCCAACACTGCTGCTCGTCTCTCCTCTATGTATTCTTTTATCGCTTCTCTGCACCGTCTTGCAAGCTTGGGAGTAAGCTGGTAGTTGCCTGTGCCTCTCGCTGCTCCACGCTGGCGTATCAGCTCGAGGGTTTCATGAGACAGTAGTCTTTTGATGGTTTTCGAACCTTCGGCTTTCTTCGCACTGTCACGGAGATGCTGAATGAGCTTTTCGTACTCTTCATTGATATTGTTGACAACGGTATTTCCCCAAAAACCGGCTAACGTAGTGAAGAGATCCCAGTTGATGGTTGGTTTGGGACTCCTCTTCTTGTACTTCGCGGCTTTCTCTTCTTTGCGGGAAAAGAAGAATCCGATGATGTCGTACCTGATCTTCCTGGCTTGCACCATCAGATCCTCGATGGAAGCCTCCAATGCAAGCGTCCGTGCGTTGAAGTTACTGATCGTCATCATGGTCCTTCTCGTTTTAGGCAGGCTAGATAACCCCTCAAACCTTCTCCCAGGGTGTGGACCATGGAGTTTGTTTGTTGGAGGCGATTCACACTCATATGCCGGCTATATGGATCAGATCCAGAACGGTCGAACTAAAGAGTCCATCCGCTAGACCTACAGGCGATGTAGCGCGGACGCATGACTGCTTTGGTCCGCGTTGAACACCTATCCACCACCGGTGGTCACGCTATATCCTCCAAATAAATTGGCCGCGATCCCTCGTAGGAGGAAGTTACATGAAAAAAAACATATGTAGTGACGGAAACTAGCAACTATCATCCGACCTCGGTGCCAGGTTGCTCCTCAAGAGATTGCTAGGCTGAAGGTGTCTCACCTCTGGCTTATCGCTGTTAGTTTAGGTGTTCCGCATGTTGGCTTTGTCTCACCCTTTCTTTCTTCGATACTCTGATGTTGAATGGCAATTTATTTGGCGAGGTTTGTTTGGCAACCTCGCAGACGAGCTTGCAAACTAGCCAGGCAAACGAACCCCGTCAAATGTATTGCCAAACACGAAGTCCCGTAAAATGTATCGCCAAACAAACCCCGTAAAATGTATCGCCAAACAAACCTCGCCTTTTGTATCGCCAAACAAGCTTGAATGCGCAAAAATTCTGATAACACCAGGAACCGTACCGTGGTTCTGATATTGGGAGTCCGCTGCTTTACCAACTGCGCCATCCGAGTCGACACCGATGATGATTAAATCACCCGCTAAGAATGAAATGAACATATTAACCCGTAAGATGTATCGCCAAACAAGAAGTCCCGTAAAATGTATTGCCAAACACACTGTCTTGCCATTTGTATCGCCAAACACCCGTAAACTGTCTTGCCAAACACACTGTCTTGCCATTTGTATCGCCAAACAGGCTCTTCACTCATTCTCCCGTAAAATGTATTGCCAAACAAAATTTTATCCCGTAAACTGTCTTGCCAAACACATTGTCTTGCCAAATGTATTGCCATTTAACATCAGAGTAGTGGCAGAATTTTCGGGTTCGTGTATCTGAACCAAGAACATTGGGTACTTTGCAAATACATCACTATCACTTCGCTTAAAATGATGCGTCGGGCCCTACAAAATTTAAGGCATCGGTGTTAGAGTGTATTCACAACAATGTAAATCAGATCAAATAATAAATGGGATTCCACCTTCAAAGTTAAGAAAATTTTGTACTTTTGTTGAAGTTGAAAATAAAAGTGACCGAATCAAGTTTTCGTTGCTGACTTTGAACATATGTGTGCTTGGCTATTGGCGTACCCAAAAAAATCACGACCATTGCTACCAGAAAGAAAACCAACTTTGAAGAGAATTAGAGGATGCATAGAGCTAAAATCCAATATTTTACACGATGGCAGTGGAGCGAAATTTTGGCAGAATTCTTTTTCCCATAGGAACGCGAGAATGAACGAGGTAGATGCACGCCATCCGGAATGGAATTAAACGTTTATCACGAAGTAACGGACAACTTATGCAAGATGGGTGCTTCATCGCTTGTGCGCCAGGAGCATTCAATGACATTTATGGATAATTTTCCATGGTGATCAACACGTAATGCACCACTACAATAAAAATATCGCGCAGATGTCACGAATGGTCGGAGGCCGCGAACGCAAGCGTCTGGCTTGTGTCTGAGCTGCATCAGGTATTCTCGCGGTCACCGCGAGAATACCTGATGCACCGAATTTCTGCGACAGCAGACAGCAGATACGGTACCGCGCAACTCTGCCGCGAGGTTGCTGCGGGCGACATAATGGCATCTTGCCAGCTCGCAGTTGTTCTTTTTGACAGGTTTTTGGTGGAATGAAAGGTTGCATCACTGTGTAGATTAAGATTCCTAGTCGTTCTCACAGAATCCAAAAAGATTTGTTACCAGCCTGATTGTCCGGCTAAGGCCGGATTTCTAATCTTCTATTGATGCTCACTACGCTTGCATCTTCACAATACAAACAAAGTCCTGAAAGCCTTACGTAATACCAATATCCTCGCATAGTGTCACCCTCCGCAGAGTGGTGCTCCTGCCTTGTCTCTGTGAATGAATTGGGTAAGAAGCTTGTAACAAGATGGACGTAACATGTTTATTTTTCTTTTTGTTGAAGTATGGTCGCACAACAGAGGGGCTATCAAAAGCCGAAAACGAAAGTTCTCGGGCAAAAACAAAGTATTTTGAAACATTTGCCAGAGGAGAAGTTGCACTAAATAACTGCTTCGTGGAATTCCGCACTAGTTTCATATAATGACACCCTGAAAACGAATGAAACGATCATGTAGGAAAACTATTGTTGAATTGACAAATGAGAAACTGGTTCATGAAAACCCAGCAGCGATTCTTACCCGATTTCCGATCTTTCTCCACCATACAAACTTTTGTCCGATAACGTTCCACAACGTTGAACTATCTTGGCTACAAAAAACCGCCTCATATAGCACACCCACCAGACCTTTCACCAGCGGAACACCATTTGTTAAAGCTCCTAGCAAACTTAATCAATGGCAGAGTATTTAAGAATCAGACCAATGTTCCAGTGGCGGACGCAGAAAGTGGGCGGGAGGGGGGGGGGGCGTGGGAAAAAGTTTGGGGTCTCCGCCGTTTTGGGGACCCAGACGGAAAA
>JARK01001475.1:476475-497260 GCA_000688135.1 Ancylostoma ceylanicum
GTGTGTGTGTGTGTGTGTGTGTGTGTGTGTGTGTGTGTGTGAAACGAAATTCAGGGGGCGTGGCCTAGAGCTTTACAACCGGTCCACTGTTGCGGGAGGGGTGCGCCGGCCCCAGAAGTGGTGATAGCGCTACGCGACGGATCCACTGTTGCGAGAGGGGTGCGCCGGCACCCATAGTGGGAGGAGACGGGTCCACCGTTTGATAAGGGTACGCCGGCGCCCAATGTGGGGGAGACGGGTCCAGCGATATGATAAGGGTACGCCGGCGCCCAAAGTTAGGGGGACGGGTCCACCGTTCTGATAAGGGTACGCCGGCGTCCAAAGTGGGGGGGGGGACGGCTCCACCGTCCTGATAAGGGTACGAGGGCGTCCAAAGTGGGTAAACGCCTGCGAAAGGGTCGACAGATGGAGAAGAGGTGAGCCGGTGCAGAGTAGCGAGAAAATATCTAGAAAGAGCACTTCTGCTTTCCAAATATCATCTGAGCAGTGAAATCCAATCCAAAGATTTTGTGGTTTTTCCAGGGAAAATTGTCGCAACAACCCACTTTTCTCAGAAATTTGGTTTGAGGCCAACTGCTCTGTAGAAAAATCTTTCCGAAAAAGCGGATCATAACTAAAAGATACGTTGAACATTTCTCTATTTCGCAGAGAAAAGAGCGGAGCAATGCATGAGTTCCTGGCGAAGAAATAGAAGATCAAACGTTGTACAATAACTTATGCCCCCCCCCTGTATTCCTACGTCGGTGACTATCGTTGGCACGACGATGCTTGAAGAGCTACTCGCGCAGCTCGAAACCCACAAATCATTGTCACGGATAACGGCACACAATTCACCTCTATCTCAGTCCGGAGATTCCTTTTGCCGTAGGGGCGGTGTCAAAATTCACCGCTTCTCCATTTGCTAGTTAATATGCAAGCGCCGACGTTCTGCATCCCTTACTAAAGACTCAGTTCTTAACCTGCTCAACTCTATGGACATGCAGACTAGGTCACCTCTCGCCTGTTGGAAACTTGAGCCGGTGACGCATCCTGCGCGAAGGGCCATCGGGAACAAAGGCTAAGCCCAAAAGCCTCCTGGCTTCATCATTCAACAAAACCGGGAATGCAACTTATTTACGTTCATGATGGAGACTCAACTGAAACAACAACATAAATCAGTCGAAGCTTCGGTGAGGCTAGCCGATGGTCAACCAACTCTTGGATGTGTTCGATCTGCCGCCCTTCGATTCCATCGCCAACCTTTCTCGATGCATCACGGGATATGAACTCATCAACACCGATTCTTCGACGCTCGTCTTTTCAACCCAGAGTTCCTTACCGTCTCAGCGTCAACCCGACATATTCATAATTTAAGAAGAGAGGTGTTGTTCTGCTTGTTCTGTATGTTAAGTGTTGTAGAACGTTTAGTCCTGATCTTCTTTGGAAGGTCATAGGGGGGCAATCTTTTCTGGGATATATAAAAATGAACTACATAATCGCGTTCATTGGCCTCTCCGAATGTGTATTATTTCTGATCTTTCTGATGTTCGAGTACATTTACCAGAGAACCACAATGTTTTACATAATAAATAGGATCATAGCTAGGAAATAGTAGGTGAATCAGACAGAAGCAAAGGCTGTAAATCCGAGCTAACCTTACTATTTCAGGCGAGTGACTATCAGTTAGGACCTGCTCGCGTATGTATTTCTCGTCGTTCGTACGCTTGTTGCAAAAAGTCTAAAAAGGATTCGCATTGTTTTCAGACATCAGTCCATGTACAGTCTGTTAGCCTAGAACGTGCACAAGTGGTGACTTTGTTCGCAATTGCAGCCGCTGTGGTTTCGGCCGGCCGATCGGATTTCCGATCCATTTTTACACTTTCTTTTGTCAGTTTTGATCTGTTTCTGGCATGTAGGTGATGTGATTCCTTTTGTTCTGATGTTTCGATACTGTTTCCGACGGAACCGGCCGATCTGCCGGCCGACACCACTGCGGTCGCAATTGCGGACAAATTCACCATTTGTGCACGTTCTGGGCTAACAGACTATAGGAATCGATACTGCGTGTATGCCTTGCACCGATTTAGGCATGCACAGCAGGACGCGTCAAAATTACTGACTACCAAAAACGTCTGTGAATAGGCCAGACTCGGAAACTTTTTGCAATATCGTCGAAAATTCCATGTTTCAGGAACGGGACTGGGCGTGCTTCTCTTCCAAGAGGGCTGCTCCCTCGGTGAGGCAGACACAGAGACGATGTCAGTCCAGTTCTTGAAAAAGTCGACCCTTAGGAGCATGGAACTTCTGGAATAGGTAGCGCAGTTCCTAAGCTTCATATGGTGAGGTAATCTGGCAATATGAGAGAATCTAACAGATCGAAATTTAGCCACCAGTTCTGCACCACATTCGTTTCTTCGTGAGATAGAATCAGAAAAACTCAGAAAACGCACCCCTTTCCTACAATGACACGACGGAACGAAAACCAAGATGCAAAGGTCATACGACGAGGCAACAGATGGAACCAGATCGTAACATTTTGGTGCCCATGGAACTATTCGTCGTCTCAATCACACCACCGGATCTTTGGGGAAAGCAGAATGAAAAAAATATTGCGAAGGTCATGGCAATGTGGAGCCAATGACCAGCGAGAATTCAAAAGAAAACTGTGGGACCTACTCGTATGGTCTTCAAGCAACAAGTAACAATCAAGCACTTTACAACTACACCGCTGCTGTGAAGTATGCCAAAAGCCTTAGGTTGAGTACGAGGCAAAGTCGGGCCGGACGGCCACACTGGTGAACTACGTATATGAAACGATTGCTTGCGCTAATTTGCTCACATTTTCCTGTTCTCTCCCACTACAATTAGTTGAGAGGGTTAACCGCATTGTAAGAGGACAGGTATACAGGCAGGCTAGAGGTAAACGTAAGGGAAGAGACTTCAGTAATATAAATTAGTATCTGCACATCCATACGCAATAATTTTGTTCCAATATGCTACCTAAATATGTTATCGAAGCGATAATTAAGAAGATTGTGGTGACTCAGCCGTTAGTCGAACAGCCATGCTTGCTAAGAAATGAAGGAAGTTATCCAGAACTTGCTCTTTCTTAGATCATTAAAATGCTTACTATTGCATATCCCAAAAAGAACATCTGGTCGTTATTGAAATCTTGCATCCCTCCAAATCGACCTTCAGCTTCGAATTTCTTACCAAGTCTCTGATGCACCTGCAGTGAGGAACAATGTTGCGAACTTGCTATAGTCCTGTTCTATGAGTTCTGTCCATTTCCACACCGCTTACTCATCCCCTCCCTCTCAATATAGATGCCTTCAGCGAGCAGATCAAAGATGGCGAAGGAGATCCTCAATGCACAACACCGCAGTTTTTCTGAGACTCAAAGTTTGAAGTATAATGTTAATCTCAGAACCAGGAGGAGTCTTTTATATTTTACCGCTGCATCGTAATTTTCCATAAATCAAATCAAAACCACTGCTCTAGTTTCTTTGGTCATTTAAAGGCAGTATGTCACATCATGAGCCGTTAACTAGACTAGTACAGGAATAAGCTCTCGAGAACAGTGGCACACGTGGAATATCCTAAAACCTCTGGGAACCGTGCGTTCTGAAGAGGTGCTTGCAAGAGAAATTTGTAATTCTCGGCGGACAGTGCGAGCTGTTCAGTGTCTAATAAGAAATGAACTACAAAATCTGTTCTGTTTTTGACATGGGAACATGAACACTGCCCTCAAGCAGTTGAGCGTTGAGGTTCTATCTATTCCTCTTTGAAGGCAGCACCAACGAGAATTTCCGTCATCGCTATACCGTGGATGCTAACGAGCATATATGAAACTTTATAACATAGGTATGATTAGGTTACACGTCCATGAACTATGAAATTAGCCATGTCCGTTTACTCTTGTCTGTCTGATTGCTCACCCGCTCATCCGGAGAGGATTTGCTTAAGCTATTTCAGCACAACTGATGTACGAATTATGTTTGTACTGACGAGAAGTATCCGTCACAGCCAAATACAGGCAGAGTCAGGATGACGATGAAGAATAGAAGACTTCATGATAATGGCAGAAATATCAGCGAACAAATGCAATGGTCCTAATACTTTGAGAGCACTAGCCATCTCAGGAAAGCGATGTGCTGACAAGGGGAGTGTAAGAGGCCACACTCGCACATCGGAATGAAATCTATCTGGCTTGAGTCCCTGCTTCGGGAAAAGTGTTCAGCGGATTGGATAACCCAAGCAGACACGTCCTCACCGACTCGTAGACAAAAATTGCGAAAAATCAACAAAATTTATAAATCAATACTTCGTGCAAAACGGTTGTCATATTCATGTTCAGTGTATTGAATAGTCCCGACTGACATATCCCCACCGAGCCATGGGCAAAAATTTCGAAAAACCAATAAAATCGATAAATCAATATTTCGTGCAGAACTGTTGTCATTTTTGTGTTCAGCGTATTGGATAACCCCAGAAAACATGTCCTCACCGATCCTCGGGCGAGAATAGCAAAAAATCAATAAATTCGAGAAATAGGCAAATTAATCCATAACCTAAAATAGCCTAAACCTTCGCCGGTCCGAGATGTATATGTGTACAAAGTTTGGTCCCGATCGGGTAACTCTCCGCGATATCTATTCGTTACATACATGCATGCATACATGCAAACAGATATTCTACTTTATATACACTACAGATTGTGGAGGTGAAAATCATCGTGGGTACCGCCTTTAAAGGCAGAGTACCACCTCAGAATCGTTTTTGAGATTTTCTCTTCAGATGAGTCTCCAGTGGCTGCTGATCAGAATGGTATAAGTGATTCCGTTCACAACTACCAAAAACCTCAGTTTTTGTTACCCGACTTTGGAGAAGCCACTGGGCCTAGTCGTAGGGGGGGGGGACGCCTCCTCCCGATTAATTCACTTCTGGGAGCGCAGTTCCTGCGAACAATCTTAATCATCGAAAGAGTTCCTCATCCACTTCCTACAGAATAGAAACTGCGTTTCATGTGTTGCCAGCAAGGGAGTACATGGTGAGATTATCCTCAGAAACTGCGCTCCCAGGAGTGAATTAATCGAAAGTAGGCTTGGCCCCGCCCCCACCCCCCTCCCCCGACTCCGCCCAGTGGCTACTCCAAAGTCGGGTAACGAAAACTGAGCTTTTTGGTAGTTGTGAACGGAATCACTGGTACCATTCTGATCACTGGAGAGTCACTGGAGATTCATCTGATGCGGAAATCTTAAAGGCAGCACCCACGGAAATTTTCGTCTCGAACGTTTTAGCATATACTTGATGTAACGGGGCTGCTTAACGTTTTCATAAAGCTAAAACTTTCCAGGAACGCCAAATATGTCCTTATTAAGGGCTCATATTCAGGTTATGGGCAACAGGAGTGGTCGAGTTGCTCAGGAGGGGGGATGAGGGCCGATATCAAATGATCGATAATGCCGTCTCTTCAAACCGATGGTTGTTCGCGCATTCAAGATTTTGGTCTTACATACAGCCTTTTTTTGGAATTCAACAGAAGAAATACCCATTGGAAAATGTGTGGCGATTAACAAAACCAATGTTGGAAAAAGAAAACTTTATGGAATGCTCTAATGGAGGAGAAATGGCTTAAAATTTAAATTTTGACAAAACTAGCCTCAAAATTACCCAGGGAGGTATGAACACCATCGAATGCGCGTGGAAAATGTTAGAAATGCATGAAAACAACGAAAAATTTTTTAAAAAATCACGAGAATGACTTGCAGTCAACAAAAACTAGTGAATTTGGGGTCTGGGAATGCAGTGAAACAGCTGATTCGACGTCGTTTCAAAGAACGCCCTGTGTTTAACGGGCGGTAAACTCGTCGAAAGTGTTCGCTGTCACGTAGAAGTACTGGTTGCTGAGCTGGACGCAGGCCATTTTCGCAGCTTTTCTTGCGGGTGAACTATTCGAGATGTACTGAAGTTTCTGAGAAAGTGAAAACTTGAGAGGCCAAAGTTTCCGTGGGTGCTGCCTTTAAAAACGACTCTGAGGAGGGACTGTGCCTCTGATCAAAGTTGCGTTCCAAAACTTTTAGACTATTGGTTTTGTCTCAAGCTCTTATTTCAACTCCTCATGTGTAAATAGAGCCGTCATCAAAGTGGAAAAGTGTTTTGCATTGATTGGATCTCGTTTTGCCTAACAATGCTGATATTGAGCTGTATTATATCATTTCGAACTTTGCTGCTCGTTTCAGCAATTAATTTCGCAACAAGCCATTGAATACTTGTGCCGATAGCAAAAGACGAATAGTTTCAGCATTAGATCACTATTGAGAGATCAACTCTCTGATGCAGATTGTATAACGATTTGAAGTTTTCCGCAACCACCACTTAGAGGTCACCTTGAATGCAAGTTTCACTCCTTCATTGTCGGCGATATTTTCGGCAAGTGTGAATTTACCATCCATCTTTCCGTTGTAACCAGGAATCTGTCAAAGTGCTTTATTTTCGAGGAAGTGATATGTCAATCATTATAACAGTTACCTTGACGTCGTTGTACATGTTTATCAAACATTTTATTTTCTCCTCATATTGTATATAAAATTCTCGGCCCAACCAATAAGAAAAATTAGTTTGCAAATCTCTATACACTCCTAGAAAAGAAAGATTTCCTGAAATTAGAAGTAATTTCTGAATTAGCCAAGTCAGTTTCTCTTATATGTAGCTTCTAGGTGGCTCATTCGAGTAAAGCTGAGAAATCTCAGCGCAGGAATCAGTAGTGAGAAACAGAGATAGCCACATCTCACTCCAAAAATTATTTTTCTTGCACTATGCAATGCGACTGCGGCAACCAATAGAAGAACATTTTCAGCAAAGGAGCGCTACACCCTGTACAAAGCCGGCTTGGATAGCAAGCTTTTTTCCTAAATTGTGGATTATCATCATGCAAATCATTTATTGCTATTTCTCACAATACCTCGGCGAGATCCGGTAGTTTAGAGAACATTATTGTTCAAATCCAAATGTTGTTTTCGTAGGAATCCAATCACGGAGGATGTCCCGAAGCAAAGATATGTAAAATGTATGAATCGTCATGTAGGCAGAGCGAAGAACGTTTATTTCCTGGCGGGCATGGCTACTACTACCTCGCCACATTTATAATTCATACCTTATTCATTCCATTTCCATTTCAGTTCAGAAGTTTATTGATGATCTTGTTCGTCAACCGGGAGAAAATCATTGTTCACGCTCGGTACGCACGAAATTTCCCAGTGCGTGGGAGCGAAATGGTGGTAGCCTAGTATCTTTGAAGCCATAGATAACAATGACCTTATCTGTTGGATTCCAAGAGGAACAATCTTGATATGTTCCTCTAATATAATTAAAGATAGGAAAACAACAATTTTCATAAAAGCCACCTGTATTATCAAAGGCGTGCATTATCTCGTGGCCAATTGCAAATCCTAAGGAGGCGTAAATGTATGACCTGCAAAATTAATTATCAAAAGAGTGAAAAAGGGCTTTTTCTGAGGTTTTATTGACACCGTTTGTAAATTGCATAGCCTCCATCCCCCTGAAACTGCTCCAGATCAGTAAGCCGTAAAAAATTCGTAAAAGTTCCCGGCACCTTCTCTTAAACGACGCCACCTTCTCTTAAACGACAACTACTAGATTCTCATAATTTAAGGCATAAGTTGCTTTTGGCAGTCATGATATGCTCGAAATACATATTCAGTTCTCAGCCTTGGATATATACGATCTACCGAAAATTCTTGTCTGAAATTTTTATCTCTTTTTGTTTAAGTCATAAATCCCATGGGTAATCCAATCAACAGTCTCAGATAACTGGGCAGCTCAATGGCAGCACGAACACATTTCTCCAGCAGTATTGCCTCGGTTTCAAACCCCATTTTAGGCGTGGCCTTCCCCATGAGTGCTCCCATTCTCCCCTCAATTGCTGCTAAAATAGAGGAGGGCGTTAATGGCAGCTTTAGTCCTGCCATTGCAGCAACAAGAACGGAGGTATAGCTGCGTTCGTCCTGCTGGGATGGGTACCAAGTGATTCCGGGACGTCCAACGCAGCCCGAACACGTTTCTACAGCAGTTACACCGCGTAGTCAAGGTTTATTTTGTTGCCCCACGAGCTGCGTTCCCGTTTGAAAGACTGCTATTTTTGGTGCATCGCTGTGATAACGGTGCGCTGGCGCACAAGATGGGAGGGCGACTCCACCGCTTTGATAAGAGTGCACTGACGCCCAAAGTTGGGGAGAGAGACGGGTCCACTGCACTCGTATGTGCCGACGCTTATAAGTGTAAAAACGTCTGGAGATGGGTCCATTGTCAAAAAGCGTAGAGGTGCTCGGAGACGGGTCAACTGATAAAGAAAGGTGCTCCAGCACCCACTGGTGAGAGAATGCTATGCGTTCGGTCCATCATTGCTCGATCGCTTTGCTGGCGTCTAGCGACAGTAGGAAGACAGCAAATGCTGGAGCACAGCAATGTGAGGCATACCATCCGCGTTGTTTTGTTCCCATCATGCCCTCTTTCTCTTCCGTGCTTTTTCTCCTGTTATTTCTGTTTGGACTTACCGCTCACTGCTCTTTTATATGTTCGAGCTAACTCTTATGACTTAGTCAATCACAATAAACAGAGAATGCAAACCTTTTTTTTTGATCATCCATGAAGAACCGGTGACATGTTAGCATGGATACCAAGAACGTATGCGAGGAAGAGCCATGCGAGCGGAGCGAGCATCAGGAAAAGTCTGGAAGTCTGGCGTTGGCTGGACGGCCAGACTGGTGTTAGAAACGAAGAGCCTTTCTGGTTTTAAGATACATCTCCGATGGAAAGAGGTGTCGGTCACAGGGGTTCTCATTAAATACGCTAACCATCACTCGTTAAAGTAGCTCTTTGGGGGACTCCGCTGCAACTTCGTAAGCACATAACTATCCATAGACAACAGTTGCCGGACCTAACTCAAAAGCGAGCTTATGTTTGGTACCTGAAGCTGTCAGGTAAAAGGTAAACTCACCGTGGAAATGTTACACCATACGTCGGGAACCGCAGTAAACTCGGCGTTACAACTGCAATGTGAGAGTATGCATTTCATTTGTGTATTCCCGTTTATGCATCAGGATCAGTGCCGGACGCAGGAGTGAACAATGAACAAAGAAAACGTTCTAATCACGATAGTCAGCGTGTCGAGCTATATATGAAAAGAGTGCAATTCCACCGATCCCATGCAAAATACACAGAAGATGTTTTCGCACGTGTTCGTGGACACCCCCCTCCCAACTTTCCTGCTCCTGGCTTTTCCTCTGATTTTGGAATTTCTCCTTTAGTGCCGTTATCTAGCCGCAACTACGTTTTTTCACCCTGCACGCCGTTGTGAAGTAAGTTGTGCTAAAATTCGAAGAAAGTAAACAGCTGGAAAAGAAAGAAGAAGGCTGGCTCATTGCGCATGGGCCAAGAAGTGCCTATCGAAATTATGCTGAAGGGACGGCCAAGTACCTCACTATTTGTATACCGCACACTAACCCCAATACGCTACACTCTTGCAACTAATGCACCCATCGCACTCGAACAACTCATTCATTCTTACTGATGTATCAAAGACCGGTTGTCGCGTTAGACGAATGCGAAGGATGTTGACGAGAATGTCCAATAACCCAAGAAAAAAAATAAGGTATAACTTTTCGTAAAAACTCGACATGCTGAGTACAATGATATTAACATTTTCGTTGGTAATAACTAATGATAGCGCATTCACGTAGTTACGTACACTAAAAAAAAAAAACAAATGAAAAAAGCAGGATACCTATTGAATGATAACCTCCTGAATAATAGGCTCCAGCATTTTTGTAGGCCTGATCTGTTTGGCGTTTTTTATCCAAATCTACGGTATCATTCAGAAGATTGAATTGTTCCTTTTGAGCAATGCTTCGGAAGATGTCCTCCTGCATCAAGAATGGGAGCTTTTCGAAGCCTTCGATCCGAATGTACTGGAATTACAAAATATTAATACAAAAACAGAAGGACGGCAATTTGTGCGATGTGACTCAAAAAATTACATCGGAATACATGGAATCTATTTCTGCTTCATTGAGATGATAATCGTGGTATGCGCTCAGAAAGGAGATACTCTTCACCTTGGAAATCAGCCCCTGAAAGAACTACAGGCGTTGTTCACTCGCCACAAATGTGGGCGATTAATGGCTCACTTAGGAAATAAAATTTGAGAAGAGCAAGATGAACCAAAAGCTGTCAAACAAGCAACAAACACAGTTAATTAGCTGATATGTTTATTAGGTGATAAGAGGATGTGGTTTCATGTTTTTTTCTCTTTTAACAATTTGTTGGGTTCTTGAATAAGTTCGTTCAGTTTTTCAGCAGAAATGTGAACTAATAATAATAAATAAATAATAGTGCCAACTATAGGTACCGAGCGATATATATGAAGAACACCCAGTGACATTCTACCCTTTTCATTGCAAGAGACCAATCCCTTTGTGAGAGTATCTAAATATCTGATTACGAGGCGGAAAACGGATTCGGACAGTGTCGTAGGTGAGCGGTGGCAGATCGCTGCTCACGTACTGCATGCCACCGTGCTGTAATTGTACTGTCTTGTATCTTAAAGCGTCTATTCACCGGTATGAGGGCACGGACCAGTGAAACAATGTACGAAAATTTCTTCGGTGCTCCCTCATGAGATGCCAATGTTGCCTTAAAGGCAGCACCCACGAAAATTTTTGCCATCGAGATTTTAGCGCAGTCTAAAGTTTTTGACTACGGTGAGCACGAGGGTATCGGTCAATTCTGTTAAAACTTCTGAAAAGTCGATTTCTGAATGTCCTTATTTCGCTGAGTTAGATCGTAATGGTCGAGTTGCGCGGAACCGATCTGACCAAAAAGTCGATAATGCTGCCTCTGTCATCACGTGCTTTTTCGAGGAATTTGGATATTTACCCGGATTTGCAGTGTTTTCGAGCAAAAGTAAGCTGGAATAGCAAAAGGGAAGGATGACTGTTCCACGAATATATCCGTGGAGCAAAAACAGAAAATGTAAAGCAAAGGACAAGAAGACTTATAGCTAATTCACAATTAGAGATAACAATTAAACGATACGAGCCAGAAAAGGGTAATAGTGTAAAGGAAAAGGGTTGAAAAGTGAAAATAGAAAGTTTTCCAGGCAAATATGACCAAAATAGCGGATGAACTGAGGTGAAAAGAGAGGCAAAACAGCTGATCCGTGTCAAGTGTCGCTCCAATGCTACGCCTGCAAAACAGGGGAACTCGTACCAGCAGGCTGGTTTGTACTGTTGTACTGGGGTTCTACTTGTAATATCTCGCGTAAGCCGTGACATCCGACACCATTTTTGTAGCAGAATTGTCGGGACTATGCTTGAGATTTGGAAACTTCCAGAAGCTAGAAGATGAAGATTATCGTGGGTGCTGCCTTTAAGCATATACGCAACCTCTACAAATTCTGAAATAAAAATCTTGTCGCGTCTAAATTTTTGGAACCAATTTAGTGGTATGATCTATATGCTATGACTTCGCTCCAACTTCCCTCACTGAAACTATGTTTGCTTGGCGAATACGAAAATTCTGCGGGGTTGGCTGCCGCTGCGAGTTTGACAAATATGTAAATACCGTTCTAAATAGAGAAGAAAATACAACTTCCATAAATTGGACCAAAAAACGTATACTAAGCCTCACCCCTGTTACAAGAATGATCGGAATTTTCTGTTCCTACGATGGTGCAACGAAAAACTGGGGCCGTAGTAATTGCGCCATATCCGACGGTTATAGAGAAAGATATGTTCTTGGACAACTGCCGGTTCCCCAAGTTAAGCGACTTATAACCACGATATAGCCACATTGCAGCCATCACTTGAACGAAATCTTTGTCTCTCAATTTTGCTTGCAAAATTCCGCTCGCGGGAGGAACCGAACGCGTGACAAACAGCACGTGAGACTGCAATCATCGCACTGCGCTACCGTGCAGGTGATCCCTCGCAATTACATAATGATGAGGAAAACCGACTGCATACTCATCTCTGTTGTAAATATATCTTGTATTAGTAGTGAGATAACTGATTCATAGGGATAGTAATCTATTGAGATAAATGATTCATAGGGAAAGTGCTCATTACTGAACACTGTATTGAAAGTGAATCAATCCACATTTAGTGTGGTTTTTTTCCATTTCTATGGCAGAACCGAGCATAACTAATGTGTTTAAACCTTTTTCACTACTTTGAATGAGAACAAAAAAGTGAAGTACGAAAATGCCATCTGCGGGATTCGAACCCCGCACTACCATCACAGTGGCCTATCGCGTTAACCACTCTGCCACATCTCACTCGCTGGAACGACTCATGCACATCTCACTCGATGGGACGACTCATGAATACCCTCCACAGCCCAAAAACACAAACTAGTACAAACTAGTAACTGGTATACTTAATGTGAAGCCTCGATATGCTGTGCCACGAACACTGTTGATTTCATTTCAATATGCTGAATTCTAATTCAAGATGCGATAGGATCCGTTTCCAAAGCTAGTTCATTGTTTTGTTTTGATGGAAAGAACCATGAGGCCTACAAACAAAAAGAATTCCCTCAAATCCTTGGTCCTTTGGAGCATAAGATTCACAGCTATGATGCGTAGTTGGATGAGCATTCGTTTTGCGCGCGCAAAAGCGTAAAAGTTGAGCAAATGGAGATCCCGGTTATTAAAAAGTCCTCTCGAGGACTTTTTAATAACCGGGATCTCCGTTTGCCTGCGTCTATGATATCTGCGCGTTCTCTGCGCGCACTCTAGCAATATCGATATGGCAGTGCCAGTGCGATCTGCTCAACCGATAGCTTCGGAGCGCCCGAGACCAGGATCCAAAGCGTGGTGTAACCTGCTGGTTATATCACGGTGATCGAAACTAACTTGCTATTTTGATTCTTCACACTATATTGACCTTACAACGGTTCGGGGTTATGGAATGTACAACTGCCGGTTGAACTTGCTGGTTAACCGGCAGTTATAGTGCAATTACTACGGCCCCTGGCTATTCTGGCACCAACCTAGACTAAGCCGAGCCACGATGTCGCTGAATCTATTTTCTAAGAGCATCGATTAGAACTCGAGGCAGCGTGGATATGGCCCCGGACCGAATCAAATCCATATCAACATTGCCAGAGACAAGTCTGCTTCTCAGCTCCATGTCTACAAAAAATTGCGTTTGAGACTACTGAAATCGTAGCCCGCCACGGAAAGTCTTCTGTCAAAGTCAACGCTTAGGGAACCTAATGACTTATGGGGTATATGACTTCTCCAGACCAATAGAATAGGGGAATTCCCACAGTGGGAATTCCCATATCCGAGTTCTTTGATAGTCGCTTTGGTCAATTTCGGTGCAGAAAAGTCGAGCATCACCAATGTGAACGATCACTTCATCTTGAGCATTTTGGGGTTTTGCACAGAATAAGTTAGATAAACTTGCGTGTTGTTGGAAGTTAGCATCTTACTGATTCCTTTTTACATGTGGAGCGACCCTAGAGGATAATTATCTCGATGTTCTACAAACACGGTGTCCCAAACGAGGGGCAAATTAGAGATGAAAATTGCTCCGTACAAAAATGTCAGATACCACTACCAAGGATAGTGAAGGTCTCTCTATGGACGCCGTTCATATCCCTATTCACTTAAGCTATACTTGATTTACGAAAGAAGTTGAACGGTAATCGGTGGCAGAGAGGCTTACTCTTGTCGAATTGGAGGGTCACATTCCATGCGATGAAAAGGAGGTGCAAAGGGAATTAAAAAGCAGTGTTGTGACATGGTAAACAGAAAACCAAGAACTACGAAATAGTTCATGACATGGAATCTGTGTGTCCAAATTACCGTAAAAAACCGCACGAACTTATTCTCCAACCCAATAGATATAATTGGGCAAGAAATGCCGGATCCCCCAAAAAAGAGCACCTTATGTGTGGAGGGGATGCCTCAGCTAGGGAAGTGTTGAAGCTCTCTTCACGCTGAGGAATCCAGAAATAGACCACGAAAAATGAGTGCTTATCATTAAAAATCCTTTTTTCGCCCCATATGTCTTTGAGCGAACTGTAGGTCGTACATAACATTCCATGTGGACAGCGTAATGAAGCTCAATTGCACCCAACTGCACAACAGACTATTAGGTGGGTCGTTCAAGTTGCAGTTGATTGTTAGGACCTCTAACTTATAATAATGAAGTGGATAGTGGACGAAACTGGTCGAAAACTTCCAATGCAAGTTTTCATTGTCGCCAAATTTACTGAATCAACCCACAATTTCCGAGCAAAACAATTATAAAAAAAGTTTTTAGCAACAGTTTTTGGTCAACAAAAAGTCGCGTCGACGTCGATTACGAGACCTGTGCGCAAAACCCCGCTCAAGACGTTTTCAAAACTACTGGGCACGGTGCTATATGTACGCATCTCCAAAGTCCCAAAATATGCTACTGCTCATACGGTAAAAAGGGTGTCATTTCAACTACGGAGCATTTCATCCTCCGTTCTTGCCGGGCGTTCTTTCAAAATACCTTTTGAAATCAGCAGAAGATCCTATCTTGCTCACAGGGGAAGGATACCAGATGTCCGCAGTCTTTCAGAATGGAATATGCCTATTAATGTGAAGCCAATCGTAGGAATGATGATCTCAAATATGTTCTTCATTTGTGTTTAACGCCACTACAGAAAAGTTATGGTCTTGTATGTGTAGTACATCTGAACGTGCAATTTCTATATTCATCTACCATAACCATATGAAAATATCGTTGTTGTGCAAAATGGATAAAGAATAATTCCACCAAAAGGACGCCGGTTTGCCGCTTTCTTGAGGGTGGAAGTTTCCATGTGAGGTACCAAGGGAGATTCACGTAAGTATGCATAGGCAAGTTCAAGCGCCACGGAAGTCTAGTATCCTTCCTTTGTTAGTTTTATTTATTTCCGTTATCATAATATATTTCTATTTACATTTCTATGGTGTATGATAATAGTATGGTAATAATAGTAATTCCTTATTTGTTTCATAGAAGTTTCGTGGAAGCACCCCAACACCCGCCCGCACCACCACTGATGACAATCAGCACTTCTTTACTTTGGCGTGTCTAGAATATTCATGTCGCACTGACTGGTGATGAAAACGGTGATGGAGATGATCGAAAATGGATGATGATAATATTGGGGAATTGATATGAAATAATAATAATAATAATAATAAGAGAATGGATAATGATCAAGAATACTGCAACCATTCACAAACTTTCATAATTGCATGCAATGCTGCAATGATGCCACTGAATTCTGACGATTTTGCTTTCGAGTATTTCACGTGGATCGCAAACTACTCACGTTTTTTTGATCCGCATTCAACCATGTGTTTTTGTGAATTATGTTGGCGAACTCTTCTGTTAACTCTTTCCTCATACTTTCCACAACCTTTCTTGCTTCCTGGAAATATTTCTGTCAAATCAAAAGGATCATATTGTCTGTTGAGGCAGCCGTTTATCGAAATTGTGGGAAGAATCAAGTCAATACACTCGCTTGCTTCATATTTGAGTGAGATCTTTATCACTTCGGGCAATGAATCTCCAACCCTTCAGTTGTGGTCTGGTCCAGTGACACCTTCCCAATGCGGAGCGCAGGCGCACTTCCCACAACACTATGGACTCGCTACATGCCTCTTTCACTATTAGCCGCCGACGCCTGTTTCCTCCACTGGCGAGCGCAAAGAGTAGGCGGAAGGGGGTGGGGGCGGAAAACGTGGGGAATCTGCCACGGTGGAGCCGGAAGCCGCAATCAAAATAATAAAGATATTCATTTACTGTTGGATGAATAATTTACAATAATTATCTAAGAACTCACAATAACGATGAGTAATTTGATATGGGCTAACACAACTTTTATTTATCGCGTGGATCAGATCCGTACTGATTTCGTCACCACGGGCAAGTCTAACACACACTGTGCCCCTTGGAAAGCTCTACCTTCTTGTCACCGTGGATTTAGGAGGCTAGGAAGTCTCGGCAGACGGAAGCACATTGTGGGGGGGGGGAGCATAAATATTCTAGCAATATACTGTTGATGCATACGTCCGAGCTGAGTGAAACCTCTTTAATTTTCAACTTCACGAATTTCTTCCTCGGATACTCGTGGAGTTCGACCCGAGCACAAACAGTTTTAGCCCTACCCAATGCCATGGAAGAGACGACGCGTTGCTAGTACCGGGCGTGCTCTGTTCCCCCATACCCCAAATCAGTTTCTGTGCACTCACTTTTGGAGTTCTACTCCAACACAAAAAGTTTTGACCGGAGACTCTGCTCGAACTGCTCAACAGCCATGGCAAAGAAGTGAGCATGTGGGGCTTCTCTGTCAGTGACAGTGAAAGCCTCCCAAAAGCTACACTGGATTGTAATACATCCCGCCAAACTACGTCTTCTACGCACAAAAACAATTCCTTGCAATGGGGATCCGCATCTTTGCTATTGTGTTCCTCGATCACATCGCGAAAGCGTCGCCAACGAAAACAATACTGTCCTACAAGGGATACATTGATGACGTGTTCATAAGTTCCTGTTCTGACCTGAACGCTAGACGAAATGAACTTGAAGGAAGTGAACATGAAGTTCACTATTGAAGAACCTGGCGAAGACCGATTCTCACCGTTCTCGAACACTCGAAGGCGGTTTTGCAATGGAAGACCAGAGATTTCATTTGTACCGGAAACAGGCATCCAAGAATATGAAGCTGCATTCATGAAGAGTCATGAAGAGTTGGAAGAAGGGATACTGGCCTGTGCCCAGACACTCGAACCGTGCGAGCGCTTCGAATTCAGGGACGACAGCTCGAGCGCTTCACCGAAAATGATAATGGAAAACGTGGAATGCACAATATGTTTGACATACTAAGTATAATATAGTAAAAATAAATAAACAAATGAATAAATAATGCAGTCTGTTCCCTGAAACGTACACTGCAGATCACGCTTCAACCGGAAGCGGCGACGTAGCACGAGAAGCCGTTCACTTGCTGCTGACGATTAGAGAGCTGATCGATCACGCTTGCCACGCCACCGCGTTCGATTGGAGCGTGAACTGTAGTGTACGTTCCAGGGAAAAGATTATACACTTCTGAAATCGGCAGTATATCGAGCAGTGCACTTTGATTCCCAGCGAAGACAGCGGCGACGGCAGTAGCGACAAAGGTAAACTCTTTAATTCATTTACGGCAGTATGTTAGAGAGGCGGTTTTCAAGGTAAAGACGGCAGCTTTACCGAGAAGGTCATCCGGGATCGACGAAGGAAGCCGCCGGAATTACTACACTCCTTCAAGAGTGTGACGGCAGCCTGATTGAGTCTGCTTCACTTTGCGCATCGTTCATCCGTTTTCCCATGACCGTGGCATTTCATAAAAAAGGATCCTCCAAGGGACCGGGAGAAGCGCTCCATTCAGACAACCACACCGTCCGAGCACTCGCCGTCAGCGCGGGCCCTGTGGTTATGGTAAGCCGGTCACGCTTGCGGGAAGGGCCGTTCGAAGCGTAACGAAGGGTTCGGGTGGGGGAAGCGCCCTCATGGTTTGCCTTGTTTTCCAGCCGCATGTACTTCTCGCTCTTGCATTTAGCTGATCCAGAGAGGCGGCTACAGAAATATGACAAACCGTGTGGGCTCTCCCGCGTGACCCTGCGACAGCTCAGCACTGACCGTGCAACCACTATTCAACAAGCGCTGTCGGAGAACTCCTAGACGGTCATTGCAGAGCGCCCGCACGGTTCGAGTGTCTGAGTGATTACAAGACCGTATAGAAGGGAAGAGTTGAGTACGATGCCTCTAGAAGAAAGAGAATGAGCTAGGTGGACAAATAATGGTGCCGATGGGAGTAGCTCCGGCACCGGCTTTGGGAAAAATGATAGGAAACGTGCTACTGTTATGCCAGCGATGCGTTGGCGCCCAGACGTTAGGAAACATAGCTGGATGGGTCCACAACTACGTAGGTCGAGTCGGCGCTCATAGTCAGTACTGGGAAAGATATCAGAGGACGGGTCCACGTCAGTGAGAGTGGTGTGCAGGTATCGAAAAGTGGGAAAACGTCTGCAGACGTGCCCAACAGTGGAATAAGGGTATACCGGCGCTCGGTAAATTTCTAAGGGATATGGCATGTTTCACAGCGACGCTGTCGCTGTGATCGTTCATTGCAGAAACTTCTCGTGCAACTAATCCCACACAAACACGCTATCCAACGCAAATAGTACGATAAGACATGAGAACGTGTAACACTTTGTTACCATCATTTTCATTCATTTTATTCACAGAGACGGTGTCGCTGTCGAGTATGCCACGGGCATAAAGCAAACGATTGCAGGTCCCTATTTTACAGGGTGACAACAAAGTCTTTGGCCAAAAGTTTCACACAAATTTTCCCTGACAACCTCGGCAGAAAATTAGGGGCAATGCTGTCGGTTGTGTTGCATATTTTGCTGCCAACATATCTTTAGTATTTGACACAGTGCCAAAGCCTTTGAGTAAAATGGCAGCACCAGAAAGTAAACTAATGCGGAGGTGCGGTTGCTGATTTCCTACAAGGCGTGGTAAAAAGTGCTATTTCTCCCATCCTCTGCTCATTTTTCGCAGAAAAACTATTGAAGCGCTTCAAATTTAATCAAAATTGAGTATCTCCTACGCCTTCTGAGCTATAATATTGGCTAAGATAATTTTTGAAAGGAATTATTAAAAATGACAACATTTCACCGCATTAGTTGGTGTAACCCTCTCCTGCAAAAGAGAACCGATATGAAAAATGTTGCGAATAATGCCCAAAGTATCCTCTATATTCCACCAAAAGTACAGGTTTCTGCGGCAAAGATGCCGGCAGTTGGGGTGTATTTAGTCCAGAAAGTGATGGGGGCGCCATCAGCGTGGCCGCCAGATGAGGTCTGCCATGATTTCTTACCAGGAAATTTTGATAGAGAACACATTGAAAGACAATAATTTTTCTAAAATGACCTTAAGTAAAGGCAGTTATATTGCTAGCAATATTTCCTATCGTTGTCCTTCCTTGGAGCAAAAACCACCAAGTGTTCATCTGTTGCAGTTTTCGCGAAAACACAGAGGGGAAGTCAGTGCTCAAAATATCGATGGAGGAATCCGTGATTGTGTTTTTTTGCTAAGCCCCAACCGCACATTATATGCATAGAAGGCACTTTTTGAAGCAACTTTGTAACTGCTTTTGAAGAAAAAATCATAAAACATTGGTTGTGAGGTCACTTTGGTGACTATGACACATTCACGAAATATTCCTCATACTCCTGGATACCAACAAATCTGGATATACCTGTACATTTGCTTTATAGCACACTCCTTTACCTTGCTTCTTTGAAATTATGGGACCTGTCGCTGAAACCCTGTGAGAGTTGTAGGGTTGAATTGAGCCTGAGGAGGTGCGGGCTTTAGGTTATGCGGCTCGTGAGAGTTTTGAGGCCTATATCGGAAAGGCTGGAGGTTTGCTAAAAATCTCAATAGTGGTTTTTAGAGCTCATGCATTGGGTAAACTCATACTAAATTTTAGTCCCCTTGTCTAACCTACAGGCATTTTTATGGCTTGCAAAGTATGGCCAAAGACTTTGTTGTCACCCTGTACAGTGAATGCGTGCTTTGGGCGCGTGGATCTATACGATGGAACACAGGGCCAGGTCGTGTCGCTGACGCAGCTCGAACGGATGCGTTTACGGCCTCCAGCCGTTCGTTCATTTCATTGAGGATTACAGGTACGTTGACCTGTCTTCATAGAGAATCTTACGCAAATGAATGGGTGCGTCTGACTGGTATAAATTGTGTTTTTCTTGAATGATATGAAAACGAGCTTGAACAAAGTAACGACGTACTTACTAAGATAACTGGGCAGCCCAAATGCAGCACAAACGCGTTTCTCCAGCAGAAATGCCTCGGTTTCTAACCCCATGTTAAGCGTGGCCTTCCCCTGCCTTCCATTGCTCCCATTCTCCCCTCATTTGCTGCTAAAACAGGAGAGGACGTTAAGGGCAGACTTAGTCCTGCCATTGCAGCGGCAAGAACCGAGGTGTAGCTGGGTTCGCCCTGCTGGGCCGGGTACCCAGTGATTCCGGGACGTCCAACGCAGCCCCAACATGTTTCTACAGCTCTTACACCGCCAGGTCAGAGCTTATTTCGTCGCCCCACGAGCTGCTATTCTGGGGGAGGGGAAGGAGGTTAAAGAACTGGATAACATGTCACAAACATGGGATGGCTGTTCAAACTGGACGAATTTCAGATCTAGCCGCGTTCCTAACGCGGACTTGGGTAAGCTCATCATGACCTAAGCTTGCTCAAAAAATGTTCTCGAACGCGTCCGCGCTCAATGGGCGCAGGCAGACTTCCGCATCCGCAACGCATCCGCAGCCCAGCATCTCCGTCTGACCAATAATTGCACTGGGCCACGGTTTTATCCGGACTTATCCGACTTCAGCTGGCCAGACAACCCCTCTGAGCTCGTCTAGTTTCCGCCGATGCGGAGACACGACTGAGCTTTGACGCTTAACGACCGGCTTATACACACCTCCCAGGGGCAAGACATCACGTGACAATGAGGGAGAGAATGCAGGACATGAGGGGTAGAACGCAAGTTCAACTTAACCGCAGTTGACCGGTCAACAAACTGCCCCCTTAACGCAGTGGAAACACAGCGAGTGCTGTCTCAAAACTAGAAATACCGCAATTCTCGATCATGCAGCAATGTCTGCCTTCCATTTCCTGGGGGGGGTGTATAA
>JARK01001475.1:510612-527555 GCA_000688135.1 Ancylostoma ceylanicum
TATATATATATATATATATATTGCTCCGAGTAAAAAAAAGAATTATCCTACTCCTATATTTAATGCAGCCCCCGTTGCTCAGCGAAGCGTTACCGAGTGAGGGAGATACTGGACTGTTAGGGAGAGCGTTGAGCTTTGAACGCTGCCATGAGCATCCATTTTGCGCTTTTTTATTCCTTCTGTTATTGAAGTTGAACTTAAAAGGTTGGGATATAATACCTCGGAAGGAAAACTGTACGATCAGTAACCAACGTTTAATATAGCGTGGTTATTACGTAGCTGGTACGTCACTTGAGATAGGTACTATGTTCTAACCTTTTGAACTCAATTTCAACAACATAGAAGGTATAAGAAACAAAAATGCAAAACGGGTCCCCATGGTGGGGTTGCACCCCAACCATCTAACTAACATCCAACATCTTCATTCGACCACTCCGTCGCCCATGTGATGGTGCCGCAAATCGTATAGCAGTTCAGTGGAATACCTTTTGGAACGCGGGTCAGAAATGAATTACATAAATACTGGGGCACCTTGTCAGTTCAAGATTCGAGGAAGATAGGTTTTGTTCCGATCTGCGAGTCTGGCCTCCTGCACATTCCTTGTGGGTTTTTTGGCTGCTTACACAAATGAAAACATCGGGACTGGGAGCTGACTTGACTGAGAGCGCAGCGTTGCAACTAACTCACACCTGAGTCAAGGGTTAGTTCGAGTGGTGTTTTTGGTCGTGGGATAGATTATCGGTCACGGACACTTTATCGGGGCGATGTATTTTATCGGTGCGATGTATTTTTGGATGGAAACCCTATCATTGTTCCACCAAGCGGGTGTCTGACCTCACCCTCCCGATCACCACGATCTCTTTCTAGCAATGACGCTCGCAGAATGTAGGAGGGTCAAAAATCTTGCTAAATTTGCACTCACACTTGAATGGATGTTTTGTTGACAGCAACCAAAGGATCATTCGAAAAGTAGGCGTGAAGATTCCTAGGAGCCAAGTTAAGGAAATATTTTGTCCAATTTACCTGAAATCGGAAATCTTGTTGACAAAATCACTACTACTTAGAGAATTCTCGCGAGGCGTCCGCGCCTGTTTTGCGGCCGGTTCCAGATCGTTTCCGCGTTGCAAAATTAGAGTGAGAGGCACGGTTGCGGGCGGAGTAGCAAAACAACAGCTCTGAACACCATGAATCCGTCAGGGCACAGAAACAATGGAAAATCATTGGAACTGTCAAAAAAAGGAAAAACAGACCTTACGCAAAGTACAAGTTTACTCTGGAAGCTACTTTCCAGAGTATTCAAATTTACCTTTTTATTAATCGATCAGTCTGGCCGTCCGGCTCACACCGGACTCCCAGACTTTTATTGATGACCAAAACTGTTCGCGGTTCTATTCAGACAGGCGAGGGAACAATGGGGACTGGCAGAGACGCAGACAGGCGAGGGAACAATAGCGGCTCGCAGAGAGCACGGACGACGGGAGGGTTCGTCGCGTAAGCAATCGATGGGTGACGAACGTCACGTAATCACACCCCCCCCCCCCTATGAAATGCGTATATCCTGCCATTTGTCGGACTTCCAATCTTGATGGTCGCCTTGATCGAAAATTCTTCATCGTATTTCTAGAATAATCGGAAACTCTTACACAGATGTCGTCCTGTTCATTTACTTTCCTGTGTAATGATATTTCCTCCCGTTCTTTATCGCAGCATATTTTTACCCATATCTGGACGTTTTTCACACTGTTGAGGTGAGTCGCACCCGTATTCCTTTGATAAATTCGTGGCCTATTCGTTTCTAGGCTATTGAGCTCCAGGCCACCCTCCTTTCCCAACCGTTTTCCAGAATGCTGAGCGCTGACTCACTTTTTTCCTTCACCATTTCCCTGGCGTTCTCCACACTACTGCCAGAGAGCACAACACTCCTCCATTGATGATTCCGTATCCCGGCGTTTTCCGCAGTACTGGGCGCTGGAGCACCCTTCTCACCCGGAGACCGATATCCTTGCGTTTTCAACACTAATAAGACCCTGCAAACCACCGATGCACCCGCACCCTCTGCAAATCTCGAGGATAATAGAAGAAGGTTAGGGACTATTCAGAAAGGGTGGTAGTGTTCAAGCGGGATGACCGCTAGGACACCAGTGCTACTCAGCGCCCTCGAAGCTGCAGAACTCCTCGCGTGGCCACCTATCTGTGCGGACGCGGGCCGTGTGTAGACCGCACAGCACTGCCGCGGTCGGGCATCTGTGGACCGCACAGCACCGCCACGATCGGGCATCTGTGGACCGCACAGCACCGCTGCGATTTGGCATGGGTGGGCACATAGCAGCGCATAGCGATGATCCTGCTCCGTACAATGTACAACCTGAAATCTCGTAAACACTGCCTCACTCTTAGGCCGCGAGACTGCCAGCGCAGGAGGCTGGTCCCGCCGCGAAATCCTGAAGGCATTGTCTAGGTCTCTCGCTTTTGTCACTGACGACTGTATCCATCATTATCGTGATCAATGGAACCAGCGAAAGGTGGGTCCCAAAGCGACATCCACAACATCTATGTATGCGCTTATGATGAAACATCGGCCGACCGTCTCATCCGCCAACACTCTGTATGGGCTAAGCCCATGGTGAAAGAATGCGATCACTTGTCGGACTCCCACGTCTGCGCTCTAGAAAAATTTGCTGCACTACCAGGTTTTATATAGGAGGATTTTCGCCAGCTCGGCTGTCCAGCTAACGCCGAACTTTCAGACCTTTCCTAATGCTCGCTTCGCTCGCATACTCCCTTTTCCTCGCCTATTTTTTTCGTACATGTTTATCCTAACATGTCACCGGTTCATCTCGAATGATCAGAGAATGGTTTATCTTTCTTTGTTATTGTGACTAACCAAGTGATAAAAGTTATCTCGAACATATAAAACAGTAGGGAGCGGTGTGCTCAGACACAAATGAGAAGAGGAAAACACAGAAGAGGACGGGGACGTGATGGGAGCAAAATGACGCGGATGGTGTACTTTAAATTGCTGTAGGAGTGTGCCATCCAAACCAATTTGGCGACGCACACTCCTGCCGCAGCGGTGGACCAGTTTCCCCCACTTTGGGCACCGCAGCACCCTTATCACAACGGTGGACACGTCTCCCCAAATTTGAACGCCGGCTCAACCTTATCACATCGGTGGACCCGCTGTGGATCGGTAAGCTACTTGAAGATATGATTGGAGTATGATATCCTACTGATCCCTCGAAACAAGATCCGAAATTCTATATAGAATTTTTGTATTTCGCTATGGAGGGAAGAGGAGTGGTTTAATGAATCTTGCTAGTAAAGCATCCGCTCTCCCCTTAGGTGAGAAACTGCTCATCGAAACTACTATAACAAAACGCGCATTCATATCGAGGATAAAATCACATTTCACCCTGATTCAGTAGAGTGATCTAGGAGAGAAACGGAAATATCTCCAAAAGTACTGCATTTTGAGCTCCAAATGTGTAGGATGTGTGCAATTCCATCCAGAAGCATTTCCCGGAGCAACAAAGTTGAGACAAGAAGGAGAACACTATGCCTTCTTTTTATCTCAAATACTGTCTTGATAGCTCATTCCAATCCTGAGATACAGATTTTATAGTTTCATCAAATGATCCACAAAAAAATCGGCAGCGTGCTAAATATGTGGCCGCCACTTTATGTAATGAATAGAAATCGCAGAAAGTAAACCGATTTGGCCCAAATTCTGCATGTGAGTCCGTCATGGGCGGCCGAGGTTATAGGCTACTTTACGCCGGTAATTATCGATTAGCTTGTCGATTATATCGATTTTATTGATTCTTCGCAATTTTGCGCAGGAACTGGCGAAAACATGTCTACTGGTGTAAGCCAATTCGCTGAGCGCGAATATGACAACCATTTTAGGCTACAACATTTATTGATTTTGTCGATTTTTCCAAATATGCTCGGGGACGGGTGAGAACATGTTAGGTGGGGTTCTTCACGATTTCACATACAAAAGCTGTTCTGTGGCTCTTTATGGCCACCAGCTTCACTAACAAAAAAATCTCTTGAGAAAACTTTCATATCAAACATAAGAGTTCTAGAGACATCTGATTAGGCGCGAGCATCCACAAAACAACTGGGCCTGCAATCTTCAATTCAAGAGAAGATATGAAGGAAAACTCAAAGGCTGTATAATTTTGAACGTTTTGCAACCGAGATGCAATAGCGGAAGTTCAGCATTTCGATGAACGGCTTGCGAAGATTGTCATCGCTACTGTTGAAGTGCGGCTTCACTTCTTTTTGGCACATGCAACGCAAACCGGATGCTCTAACCGAACCAAGGATGACTTCTGGGCGTTGCTCGATGGGGCAACCACGGAGTACCCTGGCAGGATACTATTGTCGTGATGGGAGATCTCAATGGTCACGTGGGTGCGATGAAGAGCTACTACAGTTGAAGCCAAGGTGGATTCGGCTACGGATACGCAAAGAAGACGGCGAACGCGTCCTATATTATGCCAAGTCTTACAATCTCTTATTTCATTCTACAGCGGCAATACAAAGACTCAGATCGACCATGTCCTTGTGCGGCACCGCGACCAAAAGTTAGTTACAGACGTAAAGATTGTGCTGAACCAGTGACGGACGCGGAGAGGGGGGTCGTCAAATTTTTGAAATTACATTACAATACATATAATGTTGCAAGATTGTGCCGTCGCGAAGTCTCATTTGATCGTATGTTTCTTATCAGCTTGCGATGAGAACTTCTGTGTTAGTAGTTTATTTCAAATCCAGTAAGCTTTCGGCGCTTAGCGCCTTCCTCAGACCTTAATATTTACAATACAATATGCGATACAATACATGTTAAGTCAACAACTGCTAACACGTGTGACCAACCGAGTATGAGGAGAGAGGAGAAGAAGTGAGTGTACAGCGAAGTTGTGCAGTATCAGATCTTATCCAAAGACACTGGACAGATATTCAGAACACTACTCCTACTACTCCTACAACTGCCTCTGAACTGTTCAAGCGGTCGTGTCAGGCGATCAATCTTAGTGCCTCCACAAGCTCTTCCCTACTGTTAATCTCTGGCTGATACCGTTTGATTTTCTTCTTGGGCCTTCGTTCGCAGTAGCAACACCTCTGAATGAAGCTACCCTTGATGCGGTTTTATGTGGAATTCATAAATTTGCGTACCAACTCAGATGGCGCACTCACAAAGGACCAACAGTTCTGGACAGGACGTCAACAATACTTGCATCACTCCCTTTCCCCAAATCCCATATTTCTATTCCAAAACCAACACCTTTGGATCCTATGATCTCAGCTCTCGAAATTGATTTGATGCGAGTGTACCAAAACGAATCAAGATCATTTTTCGCAACAAATCTCACCTCCCAAGAGCTCAGAGGATTGAGGAAACTCAAAGCAGCACGTCAATCCCTCCGAATAACTGTTGGTGATAAAGATGGTGCTTTCGTAGTGATGCCCCGAAAGGTCGATAAAGCTTTAACAACTTCCGCACTGGCTGACGATAGTATCTACGAAAAAAGTTCATACAGTTGCTTCGCTCGCAAGTGTCAAGTACTAGAAGCAGCTGTGAAATCTGTTCTTCGCAAGAAATGGGACGTGAAGACAGCGTCGCGATTCTGGACGAACCATCCTGAGGTCCCAACATATTACTCACTGGTCAAAACTCATAAGTTTGATCAGAACGCTGACCTCTCGAAAATCGACATTTCTGCAGTTAGAACGCGACCTATCATTTCTTCGTGCGGAGGACCATCGGATCGAATCAGCTGGCTTCTAGTAAAGCTGCTTTCGCCACTTCTGAGTTATGTGGGCGCCCACATTGTGAATTCGGAAGAGTTCATCAATGCCATCAAACAATGTCGGGCTCCAAAATCTGCATGCTACGTGAGCTACGACGCAGTATCGCTGTACACAAACGTTAACAACGACGCAGCCATCAAAACTGTGCTCCAGCTCGCTAACACTCATAGCAAGGAAGTGAGTATGTGCGGCTTTGCTGTCAATGACATCGAGATTCTCTTGGAGGCCACACTCGCTTGTAACGTGTTCCGTTTTAACAACAACTTCTACGCGCAGCGACGAGGCCTAGCAATGGGGATACGCATCGCCCCTCTGCTTGCCATTGTCTATCTCGATCATATCGAGAAGGCGTCACTAACAAACGGAATAATACTGTACAAACGATACATCGACGATGTCTTTGCAATTGGATCATCATCTTCTGAACTAGCTGCAACACTCGCAAATTTGAACGCAAAGGACGAGAATATCAAGTTCACAGTCGAAGAGCCGGATAGAGATGGATTTCTTCCATTTCTGAATGTCAAAGTTCGAATTTGCGATGGAACAACAGAAATTCGTTGGTATAAGAAGCGATCATCAAAGAACATCATACTACATTCCCGTAGCGCCCATCCCGCTTATATGAAAGCGAATGTAGTGCGAAACCTGATCGGAACCAGCGAACGGATTACAGCGAGAACTTCAGAAACTGTTGATACAATAAAGCATATTCTCTTCGAGAATGGATACATCAGTGGGAACATGGCGACATGGAGACCATATTCGGCTCCAGATGGAATCACATTGGTGCTGCCGTACCTCAACGAACGTCTAGCACACCAAGTCAACGCCATAGTGAAGAGGTCACAGCTTCCTGTGCGCCTGGTATTTAAGCCACCACCCACTCTCAAAGAGATACTAACATCGTCACGGGTATATGAAGACAGATGCGACGAAGAGGAATGCAGATACTGTACCGATAAGAAGATCTGCCACTTGCGTGGTACTGTTTATCTGATAAAATGTAATGGATGTGGTCAGCGATATGTTGGAGAGAGTGGACGACCACTGAGAAAGCGACTTGATGAACATCGTCGGGCACTCAACCGCCCGCAAGCCTACCCTAGAAACAGCTTCTCCAGGCACCGCACCACAGTACACACTCGAGATTTCCCACCAGAATTCGAGGTTACTGTGTTGCACCGTCATCTCGATAACCCCGTTGATAGGAAGATCATGGAAGCTCGAGAAATCAAACGGTATCAGCCAGAGATTAACACTAGGGAAGAGCTTGTGGAGGCACTAAGATTGATCGCCTGACACGACCGCTTGAACAGTTCAGAGGCAGTTGTAGGAGTAGTAGGAGTAGTGTTCTGAATATCTGTCCAGTGTCTTTGGATAAGATCTGATACTGCACAACTTCGCTGTACACTCACTTCTTCTCCTCTCTCCTCATACTCGGTTGGTCACACGTGTTAGCAGTTGTTGACTTAACATGTATTGTATCGCATATTGTATTGTAAATATTAAGGTCTGAGGAAGGCGCTAAGCGCCGAAAGCTTACTGGATTTGAAATAAACTACTAACACAGAAGTTCTCATCGCAAGCTGATAAGAAAAATACATATAATGTTTATTTTCATCATTATTTTTCAAATAATGATTATGAAACGGGTTTGCCAACCAATCAGGGAAACGAACTCCGCCAAATGTCTTGCCAAAAAAGATGTTCCGCCAAATGGGTCGTCATACAAACATTGCCAAATGAGTCGCAATGAGTCGCCATACGAACCTTGCCAAATTGGTCGCCATACAAAGCTTACCAAATTGGTCGCCATACAAACCTTGCCAAATAGGTCGCCGAACCCCACCAAATGGGTCTTCATGCATCCCTGATTATTGCCTCGTCATATAAACATTTCACTCTTGCACTGCACTTGACGCTTCAACAGGTGTGGATCAGATCCAGGATGTAACTCGGATCCGGACAACAGGACCAGCAACATCCATCGATGCCGTGCACGACGGAACGTAGCTCGTGGATCTCACCAGGATCGGCCAACTTCGTGCATTTCTGGATGTCGTTGAAATCCGCTGGATCCAGCGGACCGCACACTACGATGCGCGGTCCGCCGAGGGTTGCGGAGACATTCTCGATCAAAAATCTTGGCTTGGATTGATAGCAGTCAGCTCATTGTACGCCACCGTTCTGCAACGTGTACCTCAAAGTTGAGTAACTGAACCGACGCATCCACTCCAGACCCGAAGCGTCGTATGTGCTTGTCTCGGGAAATGTGTCGCCAACATATTCTCTCGCCATTTGTGTCGCCAAACATATTTGTGGTCCATTCTTCCAGAAAATGTCTTGCCAGGCAAGATTTTAATCCGTGAAATGTCTTGTCAAACACATTCTCTCGCCAAATAGGTCGCCATTCAACCTCAGAGTAGTGTTTAAAATTCATGATCATGTTAAAAATAGTGTTTTCAGGCTTTTCCTGGCAGTTTACTAGGTCTAGGTTTTCACATTTGAAGTACCGCAGCGGTGCCACAAAAGACAATTTCTCCTGCAAAGGGTTCCTGCCAGGTTATTCAGTTCCTACGGCCATAAACGGATTTTATAGAAAGTTGTTGAAAAGATCGATGGCGTTCTAATAATGTTCATAACAGCAAGCAGTGAGAAATAATATGGAACTCACACTTGTCGAAAGCGCATCCACATCGCTAAGACGGTTCAAGTAGACTTTCTTGTAAAATTCATTGATGTTGAAACGTTCTGGGGGTTCGTCCTCGTTTGTATAAGCAAGATGGTCTACGTACTTCATCCTTTTCAGGAAGGACAACACCTCTTCTGCCCCGCTCCAAACCTCGCTCTTAATGCATTCGTGTTTGGTTTCTTCACAAAGAAGAAGTGCCTGAAAGTGAATGAATGGCATAAGGGAATTTGTTGGATTATGTAGCGTAATTCTTTATAGAAATTTGATCAAATCCGTCTGGTGAGGCTGGCTCATGCTGATCTTCCCTTTTCGATCTACTACTTTCGATCTACTTCCTTTTTCGATGCCCAGACCTTTGATTTTGCAGTAGGCTGACTCTACATAATGTTTCTTAATGTCTTCCACAATGAGCATTCCTGACGTAATGGTAATAATTTCCATGTCCTTTGTTCTTCAAACCTGGGCATACTTGTGATATTTGATAACACTTCTTTTGCGCCGTTCAGGTTGGTAGATGGAATTCTTCATTGAAATCGGCCCGACGTTTCGACGGTAACGTCTTCTTCAGAGGCCTGAAAGTGGTATCAATGCTATTTGTGACCTGGACCGCCAAACGCCTCATCTCTCTCCGGTAGTCACCGACATTCTCCCAAACGCATCTGGAAATCCCTCAACAGAGTCTCACAACGTACCACGAACTCCACCGGTTTAGCGGTATTCGTCCGCATTGCTGTATGACACTCTGGACGAATGAGTGTCATCAGGACCCAAGATGGTATGTATGGATCTCAGATACAGTAACGATCTACAGCTCGCAGAGAGGCATGGAGGGCAGGAAGTCATATCGTAATCGCCAGGCACTCATTCCGGTTGTTCATCTTAGGATTTCGAACTGAAATCCAAAACGCCTCTAAGAGCTTCCTTGCCGAGATTTCGGGCTCATAGGCTAGAATCGTACACATCACGTCAAAGTCTGCACCATCGTGTTCGTCATGCCTATGTTTCCCTAACGCCGATACCAAGCTGCCGCGTCGTTTGCTGGCTAGATGTTCCTTAATACGTACACTGAGAACGCGCCCAGTTTCACCTATATATAGAGCATTGCAGGTCAAACATTTCACCTCATATATTACACCTGTTTGCAAACAATCCCCATTCTTTCCGTACGGGCAAACTACGCAGTTGGTTGTTATGCATTGCCTATCGTAGAGTCTGTTTCGCACCAGCTGTTTTTTTTATGTTATCATTGGGGATGTTCACCAAGATCACATCATTTTGCACCTGTGCTCGTACGAGACATCTTCGTAGCTCCGCAGTTGCCTCATCGGATACAAATGGAAGACAGAGGGGAAGTTTGTTCGCGTTTGAAATGTTTGAATTCGTAACGGGTCGCTTTCGTGGACGTTGGGGTGTTGTGTACCCGTTTCTGTTCGCAATGTGTCTTGCTAACCGGAGCGATTCTTGGCGCTCAGCCTCGCCAGTGCAAATCTGGTTGGCAGTCTTAAACATATTTCGTACGACAGCTCGTTTAACGGCTGTTGGATATGCAGATTCTGCGTGTACTATAATGTTCTTAGCGCTTGCCTTGCGATACCATTTTACCTTAATCAGGCCGTTGCTCAGATGTATTTGAGTGTTTAAGTAGGCCAACCAACCATCATTAGGCGTTTCTCGTGTAAGCTTGATGTATTGTGACTGTTGTTGTGACAATTCGAAGAACCTGTGCTAGCCCGTTTACCCTTGATGTACTGTCGGTATATTGATGACTGTTGCATTGTTACATCGACACAGTCCGAGATGGACGAGTGTTTCAACATACTCAATCAACAGTCACAATACATCAAGCTTACACGAGAAACGCCTAATGATGGTTGGTTGGCCTACTTAAACACTCAAATACATCTGAGCAACGGCCTGATTAAGGTAAAATGGTATCGCAAGGCAAGCGCTAAGAACATCATAGTACACGCAGAATCTGCACATCCAACAGCCGTTAAACGAGCCGTCGTACGAAATATGTTTAAGACTGCCAACCAAGTTTGCACTGGCGAGGCTGAGCGCCAAGAATCGCTCCGGTTAGCAAGACACATTGCGAAGAGTGACGGGTACACAACACCCCAACGTCCACGAAAGCGACCCGTTACGAATTCAAACATTTCAAACGCAAACAAACTTCCCCTCTGTCTTCCATTTGTATCCGATGAGGCAACTGCGGAGCTACGAAGATGTCTCGTACGAGCACAGCTGCAAAATGATGTGATCTTGGTGAACATCCCCAATGATAACATCAAAAACAAACAGCTGGTGCGAAACAGACTCTACGATAGGCAATGCATAACAACCAACTGCGTTGTTTGCCCGTACGGAAAGGATGGGGATTGCTCGCAAACAGGTGTAATATATGAGGTGAAATGTTTGACCTGCAATGCTCTATATATAGGTGAAACTGGGCGCGTTCTCAGTGTACGTATTAAGGAACATCTAGCCAGCAAACGACACGGCAGCTTGGTATCGGCGTTAGGGAAACATAGGCATGACGAACACGATGGTGCAGACTTTGACGTGATGTGTACGATTCTAGCCTATGAGCCCGAAATCTCGGCAAGGAAGCTCTTAGAGGCGTTTTGGATTTCAGTTCGAAATCCTAAGATGAACAACCGGAATGAGTGCTTGGCGATTACGATATGACTTCCTGCCCTTCATGCCTCTCTGCGAGCTGTAGATCGTTACTGTATCTGAGATCCATACATACCATCTTGGGTCCTAATGACACTCATTCGTCCAGAGTGTCATACAGCAGTGCGGACGAATACCGCTAAACCGGTGGAGTTCGTGGTACGTTGTGAGACTCTGTTGAGGGATTTCCAGATGCATTTGAGAGAATGTCGGTGACTACCGGAGAGAGATGAGGCGTTTGGCGGTCCCAGGTCACAAATAGCATTGATACCACTTTCAGGCCTCTGAAGAAGACGTTACCGTCGAAATGTCGGACCGATTTCAATGAAGAATTCCATCTACCAACCTGAACGGCGCAGAAGAAGTGTTATCAAGTAATGGTAATAGTTAACGTGCTATAATCCGTAATATGTTCAAAACAGCGGCGGAAATGTGCAGCGGTGAGGCCGAACGCCAAGAATCAATGAAGTTGGCCGTAACTATCGCACCCGAAAACGGTTACGTCTCACGAGACAAACATCGCAAAGTTGGCAGTGTGGGCAAACATAATATGTTACATATGTTACATACATATGTTGTAAAAAAAACTTCCCTTATGTATCCTCTTCATTTCGAATAGGATGATCAACGCAACAAATAAATGTTTACTGAGGGCACAACTGCAAAATGATGTTGTTCTAGGCGGCGCACAATGATGTTGTTTTTAGGCGGCAGTTAATCCAAAATAGACTTTATGACAGAACGTGCAACACGAAACATTGTGCCATTTACCCTTATGGTAAAAGTGGGGGTTGCACTAAAACAGGGGTTGTTTACAAGATCGAATGTTCGAGCTGCCATGCTTTCTACATTGGTGAGACCAGTGGCTAGTAAAAGACGAGAAAGCTTGGTCAAACCACTTGAAAAACACAGACACGAACACCACGATTGGAATTATTACAAAGTAGCGTGCACGATGCTGGCTCTCGAGCCAGAAATTTCGGTGAGAAAAGCTCTCGAAGCGTTCTGGATTTCAGCGCGGAATCCAAGAATGAACAACAGAAATGAGCACATATCGATAGCAAGCGACTTGATGCCGTTCGTACCATTATGCGAGCTGTAAGATTGTCGCCGATAGCATGAGCTGAGCAATGCTCAATATTCCGCCGGTGACAGTCCCATACTGCGGTGCGGATTGACTCCCCGCTCTTTGGTGGCACAATTTATGAGTTCGTCTCCCACGTCTAGTGTTTACCGTTAGCTAATCGAGAATTAAATGCACAGCTCAGAGGAGGTGATTGACAGTGTAAATCTGAAATTCGTGAAAATTCATCCACTTTTAGGCCTTGATAACGGCCTGTTGCCGAAACGTTGGCCAATAAAAAGTGATTTTTAACAACAGGCATAACAACAGAAGAAACAAGTTCAAGACCATGCCCAGGTTTTACGACAAGAGAACACGGAATATATATCCTTGGCGTTTTTCACACTACTGTCAGAGAGCACAACCCTCCTCCATTGGTGATCTCGTATCTCATCGTGTTCCGCAGTACTGGGCCGCTGGAGGCAGCGGGGCTGCCGGCATCTCAAATAACGCAATTTTCTGTAGACACGGAGATGAGAAACAGACTAGTCTCCCGTAGCGCTGATAGTAGGAAAAGAGCTACAAAACGTTGATAGTAGGAAAAGAGCTACAAAACCTATTTAGTGCGAGTGATGCTGCTTTTGAAAAATATTGGTTTCTGTCTTCATGAAGAACCGCACTAACTCATTCCCCAACCCAATATGTGTGTATGTACATATGTATGTCCAGTACTGGCCAAAAAGATATCACCTTTTGGACTTTTGTCCATAACTTTTCTCTAAGTGAAGCCTGAATTTTCTAATTTTGGGGATAATGCAAATACTTATTGCTAATAGCAAGAGCCACTAAGATCCTCACTGCGCCTTGAGTTTTTTTTTTTTTTTTTGAGAAAAAGTTTTTACTCAAAGAGATCAAAATCCTTGGTTTTGCACCTTTCACATTCAACTACTATGTGACTTCCAGTAGTGGAATTTCCACCAAAATCGAAATTTCCCAGCGAATGGATTCAGATTCAACGTAATTTCAGCAAGTTGAGGAGGAATACTGACATATACGGAACTCAGTTGATCTTACAAGCGCTTTTTAAGCCACCCGACCGATTTTACGCTCACTCCTCCCGCTTTCATAGAATAGAGCGCAATGTCTCACTCCTCTGACATATGCTGGAGGTCAGGTCATTTTTGCCATACCTTGCCTGATTCGAGACTCGATAGGTGCTATAATTCCATGGGGCATTCTAGATAATTATACGCATCATTTCAAGTAAGAACCACTTTATCAATGTTCCACACTTCCACGAAGTAAAAATGCAAATCTTGAAGCCTGCGATGTGTAACACTGGTGAGCGTATGTCCGACTCGGATATATGGAAAAGTTGAGCATTCTGCGAACCCAAGTGCGAACGTTCTCATTTTGGATACAATTTCTATGTTCTTATGCCACACAGGTTGTTATGAAAACACTTTTATTGGCCGACGTTTCGACAACAAGTCGTTTTCAAGGCCTGAAAGTGGTTCAATTTCCACGAATTCACGCCTAATCCCGCCAAGCACCTCTTTTGACATGCATATTCAACAAATTTCGGCTAGATCACGATCAGGAAACAATGTGAAAGACGAATCTACGCAGTGTTCCACACTAGGCGGTGATGTTATTAGGCACAACTGCACCACAGTGTCACCAGCTAACGAATAAACATTGCTCAGCGGTTGTGCACGAGCACTTGGTGACAGTCTTATAGTCCGCATAATGATATGAACGGCATCAAGTCAGTGGTGATCGATATGTGCTCGTTTCTGTTTGCTGTTTTTACAGAGAACCAGATCCTTGCCCTGATGTCGACATCAAGTTTCGCATACTATCATCAGGCGTATTGTCGGTTCTAACAGAAAACAAAGGTCGATGTCATTCCAACCTGACATATGACCAGTGGCAAGGATTTCGGGAAATTCGAGAAATGGTTAACTGTGGTACGATCTGCCTTTCAGTAAGCTATAAAGGGGGCGAGTTTGTGGTCATATCACAAGAGTTAGATCGCGAGATTACTGAGCTGCACCTCACAGATACGACAATTTACCGATGCACTACACAGAATGAATTCCATTCCCAGTGCAAGCGATTGAATCATATCTGCACGACAATTGGAAAAGCTGCTGGTTTAAGCGAAAGATTTCTGAGTAGGCTCAAAATCGAAAACCCGAACTGTCCCGTTTTTTACAGCATGATAAAGACGCAAAAACTCTCTGTACCTCACATCACCTCCATGCCGGCCAACGAGTTTGAAATCCGACCAATCGTCAGCTGTGTAGGTGCACCAACTGATAGAATATCATGGTTCCTCAATAAAATTGTGAGCCAACTACTTCTCATGATACCCTCTCATTTAACGAATACGAGACAATTCCCTACACGTTTGCACAACACGGATCTTAGTCAAAATTGTGTAATAGAATCCTTTGACGTATCATCGTTAAACACAAACGTTTCAACCAACGATGCCCTACAAGCGCTACATGAGATGCTGGGTTCACTCGAAAGACAGATGGAGACGTATGGTTAGGAGACCTTAGTAGGACACGGATAATGACTCTAGTAAAGGAATGTCTCAATTGTAACATCTTCAAATGGTCTGGAAGATACTTCTCACAGATCAGAGGGCTCGCCATGGGACAGAGGATAGCACCCGTTCTGGCAATTTGCTTCATGAGCATAATTGAAGAACCTGTACTTGCCCGATTACCATTACTGTAATGCCGTTACATCGACGACTGTTGCATGATCACATCGACACAGTCCGAGATGGATGAGTGTTTCAGAATACTCAACGAACAGTCCCAGTACATAAGGCTCACCAGAGAAACTCCTCAGGAAGGTTGGTTACCATACCTCAACACACAGCTGAAGTTGTCCAAAGGCATGGTTCAATTCAAATGGTATCGTAAAGAGAGCTCTAGGAACATCATACTGCATGCGAGGTCAGCCCATCCGATAGCTGTTAAACGCGCTGTGATCCGCAACATGTTTAAAACGGCTATTGAAGTTTGCAATGGTGAGGCAGAACGCCAAGAATCCAAACGCTTAGCTTCAATCATAATGCGCGAAAACGGTTACGCATCACAAAAACAACGACAGCGGGAAGCACCCAATGTAAGCAAGACACATGTGCGCGGTAAGAAACTTTCCTTGTGCATTCCTTTCGTTTCGGATAGGATAAGCAACGCTATAAGGCAATGCCTAGTTCGGGCTCAGCTGCAGGACAATGTCGTTTTCGTCAACATCCCCAACGACAACATCAAAAGGCAGCTAGTCCGGAATAGGCTCTATGACCGAACATGCCTCTCTCAACGATGCGTTGTCTGTCCTTACAGCAGAAATGGAGATTACGCTAAGACAGGAGTTATTTACCAGATTGAATGCTTGAACTGTCACGCAACTTACATTGGTGAAACCGGCCGACCTCTACATGTCCGTATAAATGAACATCTAGCTAGTAAAAGAAGGGAGAGTTTGGTAACACCACTCGGAAAACATAGACATGAAGACCATACCGGAAATGATTTTGATGTAAGGTGCACGATCCTGGCTCACGAACCAGACATATCGGCGAGGAAGACGTTAGAGGCCTTTTGGATCTCAGTGCGAGACCCAAGAATGAACAACAGAAACGAGCACATATCGATCACCACTGACTTGATGCCGTTCATATCATTATGCGGACTATAAGATTGTCACCAAGTGCTCATGCACAACCGCTGAGCAATATTTATTCGTCAGCTGGTGACACTGTGATGCAGTTGTGCCGAATAACACCACCGCCTAGTGTGGAACACTGCGTAGGTTCGTCTTTCACACTGTTTCCTGATCGTGATCTAGCCGAAGTTTGTTGAATATGCATGTCAAAAGAGGTGTTTGGCGGGGTTATGCGTGAATTCGTGGAAATTGAACAACTTTCAGGCCTTGAAAACGACTTCTTGTCGAAACGTCGGCCAATAAAAATGTTTTCATAACAACCTGTGTGGCATAAGAACATAGAAATTGTATCTGAATAATGCCCAGGTTCTACGATAAGAGAACATGGAACTTATTAGAAGCTCTCATTTTGCTCAAGCTACAGCATCAAGAAGAACAAGATCCAGCCCAGAACAGGACCGTAGGTACAGTCCAGAATGGTTGAAACTGTCGAAAGAGGTCAATTCGAAAGTGACGTCATCCGAGCTCCAGAATTTTCAGGATTCGGCCCCAGCCGACTGAAAATTTGTTGGATATATATGACTCCATTCGCTGAAAAAGTTCGATTTTGATGAAACTCCATTCGTGGAAGTCGCACAGTAGTTGAATGTAAGTGGTGCGAAATCTAGGGCTTTGACTTTTTGGGTAAAAAAATTTATTATAAAAATTTGCAGGTGCAGCAAGGACCTTTGTAGCTCAGTCTAGTAGCAATGACGTGACTGCAGTATTTCCTAAAGTTAGAAATCTCAAGCTTTACTTAGAGAGAAGTTATGACAAAAAAGTTCAAAAGATGATATTTTTTGGCCAGTACTGCATGTATGAATGAATAGAAATTGAACCGCCCTAAACCAAATTTTGCCAGCAGGTCTACATGGGCCGGCGGAGGTCACTCTGATGTTGAATGGCAATACATTTGGCGAGGTTTGTTTGGCAACCTCGCAGACGAGCTTGCAAACTAGC
>JARK01001476.1:1735-20950 GCA_000688135.1 Ancylostoma ceylanicum
CCCTCCATTCCATCACGCTACGAACGGCCCCACTCAATTGTGCAAGCAGTCTGCGCTGACGACGAGTGCTCAGACGGTGTTGTTGTCTGAATAGTGTTTCTCCCAGTTCCTCGGCGGGAACTCTTTCTCATAAAATGCCATGGTCTTAAGATGTGGGAAAACGGATGAACGATGCGCAAAATAAAGCAGGTTCAATGAGGCTGCCGGCACATCCTTCGAGCAGTACATTGGTTTCGGTGGCTTCTGTCGTCAATCCCGAACGACGACACCGTTACCGAGTAGGGATAGTTAAAAACCCTTCCCCAACGTACTGCGTACTGTAAGTGAAGGACCCACCTCCGTCGCTACTGCCGTCGCCGCTGTCTTCGTTGAGAATCAAAGCACATCCACCCGATATACCGCCGATCGCAGAAGTGGAAGTGCATTGCATGTATTTTTTGTATTCATTCCATTTCCAAAAACTTGGGTCCAGCGCTCGCACGGTCGGCCCTGAGCTCAGAGCGCTCGCACGGTAATAGGCTCCGCCCACAACTTCATGTGCAGCGCTCGCACGGTGAGAGGCCCCGCCCACAAATTAAGGTGTAGCGCTCGCACGGTCGGCCCTGTACTCGGAGCGCTCTCACGGTTCGAGTGTCTGAGTACATGCATGAGAGCAATTTATACTAGTCAGACGCACGCATCCATTCGCGAAAGATTTTCCACGAGGACCGGTCGACGTGGCATGAAATTCTCAGTGGAAAGAACGCACAGCCGTCGTGGGGCCGTAAAGGCGATCGTCTGAGATGCGATGCGACTGCCCCCTGCTTCTTCATCATTTAGATCATGTAGACTACTTCTTCATCATATAGACGCACGCGCGTCGGTTGCACACATCCAGTATAGATTGCCCTATACTCAAGACCCGTGGAACAAGTTGGTGAAAAGCACTTGGCGAGTACGTTTCTGATCGCACCTGAAACTTGCTCACTCTAAAGCTTGCTGACAACTTTCTTTATCGCTACCCTGCTGAACAGATGTCGCCTCCAAAACTTGTCGACAACTGGTTTCCACCATTTCTTGACGAAATATGATCGGTTTCAATCTTGATCTCAACTTGCTCCATTTGTTCTCCCCTACGATTCAAGCCATAAGGCTTGTCCCCATCAGGACCCGTAGTAATCCTTCATCCTAACTCTCAATGCCGAGTTGAGCGGTTAGGAAGGTTTTCTGAAATGAAGGCACCTCGAAGTGACCATGGATTTCTTTGAAGACGCAGTGGATTTCCTATTTGTGCTATATCTATTCTTTACCTACAGCTAGGCGTCGCCGCAGGCAGAATGCGCCGTCGCCCGGTCGTAGAAAAAGAATTCTTTGAACCAGATCCCCAGCCAAGCGCTGCGGACCATTTGCGTGGGCCTTTCGGCCCTTGGCATTTCTCGTCCCCACCGTACTCGGTTCCTCTTCTCGTACTTGAACGGAACCACACCTCCTCCTTCGTTTATATACCCGTGCTAGCGTTATCATGTCAAAAGAGAATGATTGAGCAATTTGTGCGAACCATTTCACGTTAATCGGTCACTATGCAAGTCAACTCGGCATTGAGCTTGAGTAGCTCGGAAGGTGATTATCGGCCTCTCCGATGCTGGCAACGCTATTTCTTCATTCCTCTGACCGGTTAACTCTGAGTTAACCACTTGCTCAACACCGAGTTAAGTTCCCCTAGTAAACTCCTATGAGAGCGCAATCAACTTTGTGTTCAGCTTCATTTCGTTATACACATGAAGTGAGTTGACGTTGAAGTGACCTTGCTTAACTCGGAGTTAACATTTGAATTGAGTTCACTTCAGGGGGGTTTACTGCGGGCCCAGGTGTTACACCTTTCTGACACACTGTCGACTCCGGGAATTCTCAACCACTTGCTCTCACATTTTTTTCAACGACGTCTTGTCGTCTATAGGGCAACTTATACCACATGCGACTTGCGTGCGACTATCAGGCGCACGCATCCATTTGCGAAAGATTCTCTATGAAGACCGGTCAACGCGACATGAAATCTTACTTCTTATTAATTGGCACTTCATGTGTGTGTGTGTGTGTGTGAATCTGTGCACGAGAACCAGCCATCAAAAGTGGAAAATACCTACACCATCGTGTTCAGCGCGTCGAGTTATGTGCAAAAAGGTTGCAAATTTTGATTTTTACCTTGATTTACAGGTGTTTTGGGCCACTTTTGTCATGTTCAGACATGTTAAGAACCGACTGTTGTGTTTACCACAGTTGGAATGAATGAGATAAGCCCAGACAGTATAAAAGGGAAGAGATGGGTGGGATCTCTTTATGTCGAAGAGAAGGAGCCAGAACGGCGAAGAAGGTCACGGATGAGGGGTGACGCTGCAGGGCTGGGCCGGCGCCCAGAGGGGGTGATAATGCTATGCGGAGGGTCCACTTTTGGGGCAACGGTACGCCGGCGTCCAAAAGTGGGGGACAAACCTAGAGACGTGTCCAACTGTGGGAAGAAGGGGCGCCGGCGTCTGAAAGTGGTGAAACGCCTAGAGTCGGGTCCAACGGTGTGATAAGGATGCGCCGGCGCCCAAAAATGCGGAAACGCTCAGAGACAGGTCCAATGGTGTGATAAGGATGCGCCGGCGTCCAAAAGGGGAGAAACACTCAGAGACGGGTCCAACGGTGTGAAAAGGGTGCGCCGGCGTCCAAAAATGGGGAAACGCCTGACGTCGGGTCCAACGGTGTGATAAGGATGCGCCGGCGTCCAAAAGTGGAGAAACACTCAGAGACGGTTCCAACGGTGTGATAAGGGTGCGCCGGCGTCCAAAAATGGGGAAACGCTCCGAGACGGGTCCAACGGTGTGATAAGGGTGCGCCGGAATCCAAAACTGGGAGAAAGCCTGGAAACGGATCCAACGGTGGGGTGAGGGCCACCGGCGTCTGAAATTGGGGAAACGCCCGGAGACGGGTCCAACTGTCCTACACAAGGAAAGACATCGCTTGCCTGTTGCGCAGCTGTAGAAAGGGCGCCTCGGATCCAGAAAGCTCGAAGGTGCAAAAACGAGAGTTTTGATAAACGACGAATGGCCGTTGTGGTGTGAGAGAGATGCCACATGAAGGCAACGCGAGCGAAGCGAGCACGAAAAGAAGCCTGAGAGTCCGGCGTCAGCCGGACGATCAGGCTGGTTCTCAATGAAAAGAAAGCGCGGCCGTCGCGAGGCCGCAGGCACGTGCGACTGCTATGCGACTGCGATGCGACTAGCCCCTATTCTTCATCATATAGTCGCACGCGCGTCAGTCGCACGCATCCAGTATAAATTGCCCTTATCATGAGAAATACTCAAAATTGCGAATCCCCTTGCCCCTGGAGTATGTTCTAAATGGCAGTGGCCCACGCAGAAAATGGGTGGGGAGGGGGCGCGGGAAAAAGTGGGGTCTTCGTCAGTTTGGGGAAACGAATCTCCTTTTTCTTTTTTTCTTCTTCTTCTTCTTTTTCTTCTCCTCCTTCATCATTTGTCCAGCTTGATAGAGGAGTCCACCTTGCCGGTCCGTTGACGCCCTGTGGTGCGCTTGGTCCGGGCGGATCTCAACTAGCTTAAAACCTACGTGAAACGTGTTAAGCCAGCGCTGCTAGGGACGACCTAGTGGCCGTTTGGAGGAGGCAGCGAGAACAAAACTGACTTTGCAGACGATTCCCTCCTCAGCACGAAGAATGTGGCTATACTATCGCAGACGAGATTCGCGGAGTTTATCTGTTATCGTAGCAACGTCAAACCAATTTCTGATGTCCTGGTTGCAGACTCGATCGAACCGAGTTATTCCAGCCATCCAGCGCAGCAACATCATCTCGATAGTGCTGAGGCAACGTTCTACTTCCTTGGTCGAGGGCCAACATTGAACGCCATAGATCTTCAATTTCAGTCGGGCCAGGATCTTCTTTTCACACAGAACTCTGGTCAACGTGCGCTACCTTATACACTTGGGATTAATTCGAGCTACAGTTTCGTGGTGGAGGCTTCCGTCAGATGAGATTCCCGACCTAAGGTAAATGAAGACATCCGTCCTTGGTAAGTCTACGCCACCTATGTTTATGGAGTCCAGCTCGTCTACGCTGATTGTTAGATACTCCGCCTTCTCGATATTAAGACGAAGGCCGAATCGTGCAAGCAGGTAACTCTAAGCTTGTGTCAGCTGCTCGATTTCTTACACATATTCAAAGGCGAGCATGACGTCGTCTGCGTACAGCAGTGTTCAAGGCGTGGGTTTCTGTAAATTGCTTGTTACAACACCCATAATCATCCGAAGAGAAATATGTACAGAGCGGAGCCTTGATGCACACCAACGGAAAAAATCTGCCGACGTGCCGGCCACCGCCTCCATATGACTTCTTGGACTGAAGTAAAGAATCCGAACCCATTCGATAATGCGAATCCTTCTTTAGGAACGCCTTGCTGCCGAAGAACGTTCCGGATGACTTCATGGGAACACGCGGTCGAGTACCTTTTCGAAATCGAGGAAGGAAAGATGCAGCGATTTTTCTCTCTTACGATTCTTCTCGACCGAGAGACGTGCAGTGTGTATGACATCAGTGGTGCCGCATCCGGCTACAAAACCGCACTGATAGTGGACAGTCGCACGAATTTTGCGGTCCATGATATGCTTAAAAACCTTCATGGTAGGAGGCATAAGGCAAATCGGTCGATAGTTTGCACAGTCAGCGGGGCTGCCTTTGCGCTTCCATTGTGGTGCTCCGCTGCCGATCCGAGGGCACTCTCTCTCCCGCTACTCTCTGGTTAGAGAACCTCACCAGCCAGTTAGCAGATCTCCAGCGCAGTGACTTCCACAAGTCCACTGCCATATTATCGGGACCAGTTGTTGCCTCCGTCTCCTTGGCAGTACATGATCTTTGATGACAAGGATGGAAAGTAGAAATAATGAAAATCATTAATCATATCATTGAAAAAAATAGCAGTTAAATATAAACTAATGCAATATTTTCATTTATACTTAATTAGCAGTTCATGTGTGTGTGTGTGTGTGTGTGTGTGTGTGTGTGTGTGTGTGTGTGTGTGTGTGTGTGTGTGTGTGTGTGTGTGTGTGTGTGTGTGTGTGTGTGTGTGTGTGTGTGTGTGTGTGTGTGTGTGTGTGTGTGTGTGTGTGTGTGTGTGTGTGTGTGTGTGTGTGTGTGTGTGTGTGTGTGTGTGTGTGTGTGTGTGTGTGTGTGTGTGTGTGTGTGTGTGTGTGTGTGTGTGTGTGTGTGTGTGTGTGTGTGTGTGTGTGTGTGTGTGTGTGTGTGTGTGTGTGTGTGTGTGTGTGTGTGTGTGTGTGTGTGTGTGTGTGTGTGTGTGTGTGTGTGTGTGTGTGTGTGTGTGTGTGTGTGTGTGTGTGTGTGTGTGTGTGTGTGTGTGTGTGTGTGTGTGTGTGTGTGTGTGTGTGTGTGTGTGTGTGTGTGTGTGTGTGTGTGTGTGTGTGTGTGTGTGTGTGTGTGTGTGTGTGTGTGTGTGTGTGTGTGTGTGTGTGTGTGTGTGTGTGTGTGTGTGTGTGTGTGTGTGTGTGTGTGTGTGTGTGTGTGTGTGTGTGTGTGTGTGTGTGTGTGTGTGTGTGTGTGTGTGTGTGTGTGTGTGTGTGTGTGTGTGTGTGTGTGTGTGTGTGTGTGTGTGTGTGTGTGTGTGTGTGTGTGTGTGTGTGTGTGTGTGTGTGTGTGTGTGTGTGTGTGTGTGTGTGTGTGTGTGTGTGTGTGTGTGTGTGTGTGTGTGTGTGTGTGTGTGTGTGTGTGTGTGTGTGTGTGTGTGTGTGCACGAGAACCAGCCATTATCGTCAGAAACAAACTGCACCGTCGTGTTCAGAGCATCGAGTTATGTACGAAAAGGTTGCAAATTTCGACTCTTACCTTGATTTGCAGGTGTTTTGGTACACTTTTCATCGCTTGGAAGACCAACACTTGTTTACACCACAGTGAAAATGAATGAGAGTTGGTGTTTATAGGTCTGCGTTTATCAGGTCATCCACAAGATAAGGCGCGGGTGGGTATGTTTCAGAGACAAGGCAGACGGGTTCCACGGTGTGATAAGGGTGCGCCGGCGCCTAAAACTGGGAAAACGCCTGGATCTGGGTCCCACGGTGTGATAAAGGGTGCGCCGGCGCCCAGAAGTGGGGGAGACGGGTTCATCGCTGTGCTAAGGGTGCGCCGGCGCCCACCCTGCGCCCTGTGTGGAATCGCCCGGAAAACGAGGGAATGCACAGAGATGGGTCTAATCCTACGCTAGTATCCATTGCGGCTTTCTCTCCTACATGCTTTTCTTCCTCCCCTACACCTACTTACTAATTGTTCCCTTCCCCACTCTCTGCCCTTTCCATTCATGTCTGCATGAACCACCTCCTTCTTTCTGTTTACATACACCAGTAGACCCTTATCACTTAACTTCCACAACAGCCAGCTAAACATAGGTCATTCCACGTGACCATTTGCACCAGATCGGCTACGTCCAAATGTTCATGGCCCCTAGAGCCTACTAAAGAGCGTCACGTTGTGGAGATGAGAGAAGGCCACCCCTGGCGGATTTCAGGGAGTTTCAGGAGAGCGCTGAGATCGTTCAAGATGGATATTGGTATCCTGCGAAAGGCTCTCAGGACTTTGTGCGCATTCACTGTGAATTATGCGAGCGAAGCGAGCATCAACACCAGTCTGGTAGTCCGGCGTGAGTCGGACGGCCAGACTGGTTACTACATATATTACATATGTTACTACATACAGGTATTTCAATGAGTTATTGAATAATTCCCCGAGGAGGACCTTCGGTCCATATGCTACATATCAGAGCTTTGCGCAGACGTTGCTCACTTCTGCTCATCCTCACGTCCACATTGCCTTCCGTTCTGGTTTACCTGACCGCTCCTCGATCTGTCACGTCAGAGAAAAAGAGTTTGATCAGTATCTTCGGGTCGTTGTTTGTTGATTTCCAGGATAATGATGCACAAGGAGAACATTCTTGGTGGAGTTCATTCGCATGCAACATTTCTTCATGTCTTGATGCATGTGGCATCCGATCGACTTTCCGTCAAGCTAGCCGTACTCGTGTCAGTGAACATCGTCTAAGAAAAAGAATCGAATGGTTATTCAGCGTGTTGTAACTGTTTAGATCTGTTTCTCACATGTGCTTGCCGTTACCACTGAGGAACGGTACTACATTTAATATATCTCAGGAAGATGAAATAGGTTCGTGTATGAACAGAAAACAGAGAAACCAACTACAATATAATTCCTTCAGGTCATGTAAAATTCATTTTCAGGTGCTGATGAAGAAGATAATTCTACAACACCGATCCTCAACTTTACATTGTCTTTCGAGATATCGTCTGTTTCAACGATACTGAATATATCCACGGAGATCGCAGATTCTACATTGCCTTCTACATTGCAATATCCTCCAGATGATGAGCGCTCTATCCCTTATTTACCTTATAATCAATACGCTTGGCTTAGATATTTCGGTACAAAGGTTCGCTTCATATCTCTGGTCTAGCCGATTCGCAATTTTGAGTATTTCTCATGATAAGGGCAATTTATACTGGACGCGCGTGCGACTGACGCGCGTGCGACTATATGATGAAGAATAGGGGCTAGTCGCATCGCAGTCGCATAGCAGTCGCACGTGCCTGCGGCCTCGCGACGGCCGGTCTTCATAGAGAATCTTTCGCAAATGGATGCGTGCGCCTGATAGTCGCACGCAAGTCGCATGTGGTATAAATTGCCCTATAGGAGGCAGCAACTGGTCCCGATAATATGGCAGTGGACTTGTGGAAGTCACAGCGCTGGAGATCTGCTAACTGGCTGGTGAGGTTCTCTAACCAGAGAGTAGCGGGAGAGAGAGTGCCCTCGGATCGGCAGCGGAGCACCACAATGGAAGCGCAAAGGCAGCCCCGCTGACTGTGCTAACTATCGACCGATTTGCCTTATGCCTCCTACCATGAAGGTTTTTAAGCATATCATGGACCACCTTAGGAGTCACTCTCGAGGTGTTTATAGCAGTAGGATCCAAATGAGCTGCCGTCAATGAACATCAATGAAATATGTGAATCTTCTCAAATTATCGGAAACCCAGTGAAGATGAAAGAGAGCGTAATAATCAGTTTTGGCAAGTTCTTCGAAAGAAGCGATTTCCGTTTACAAAAAGATGCTCGGGCCTGGAGTTGGTGGAGGTGGGAAGGGAGGCAAGAATGAAGGAGAGTGATTGTGAACAAAACACATATTCATCTCAGACACTTCATTCGCCCGGCTCGCTCTGCCATTACCGGCCGGGGACTGGGATCACCGGGTTGGGCCCGGACGGCAACGGTAGAGAAGGTCGACCGATGGTGGACCCCCCTCGGCCGGAATTGCTCCAAATCAAGTGCACAGAGCAGCGTTGCGTAGTACCCATCGATTGAACATCAACAGGGCAAAAATGTCAGACATATCGGCCTCTGATTGCCAGAAAAGCTCCAGATTCGATTTTACTTCGGATTTACAGTGATCCATCGGAGCATAAAGACAACAATAATCCGCAGATTCTCATTGGAAATAGCGAAAGATGGCTTCCTGCGAGGTCGCTGCCACGTTTCCGTGGTCTTTCTTCTATCAATCGCAGGATTTGAACCAACCTGCCCATTGTTCACGAAAGATTGAAAGTCCGTTTATTCACCCATTCGTCCACCCATGCTTTCGATCTATTCCGTTCGGCTGGTATCTTCATTGTTTGTCGCTGTCCTATCAACAACCAACCCTTCTCACCCTGCCTGATGGGATGCTATCATGGTCGACCGGGCGGACCTGTTATGAGCTCTCTCCCAGCCGGTCGCAGGTGTGGCAGGACCGCGAGCCGGTGATGGGCTGCAGCCCAGCCGGCATATGGCAATGGTCTGGGCGCCGGCCGGCGACCAGCAGCCACTCGGTTGGTCGGCAGCTATTGGTAGTACGCTGTAATGTATCTAATTCCTCCACACCGTGAGAATGCTGATGTCAACGGCGGAGCAACTTCCATAGAATTGCTTGGGGAGGCAGGATATTCCATGAGCTTTTTTCATAGAAACACTTGAAGGGAATCCTGAAATCTTCACAGAGAAGAGCCGAAAATAGGATTTTCCGCAAGAAGGTTCCTCTGCTTCTCTCTTTCATAGAGAATCATGTACTCAGACAAAGTATCGCACCCACGCGTAGGACTACTGCAGGGCATCCGGAGGACGTGGTCAGGGGACCCTGTCTGTTACAGACCGCAAGTCCTGATCTAGTCTTCCGCAAATTTCGGTTACCTCCTCCGCATGTCCCGAAATGGAGGTTTTCGAGTAAAACTTATCCCTCCCTCCATCGCTTGGTGATTTCGAACTCATTTACCATTGCTCCTCAATTGCTTACCACTCCGCTGCTCTGCCTTTGCTCCATTCGTGCCCACAACCGAGGGACTAATTGAGGCATCGACTAATGTTCTTATCGCAGTGTATACGCTAGTGGAGGGAGTGTTGCAGGCTGCGATCTACCTCTATCAGGACGAAACGTTGCATACGTAATCATTGTAGGCATAGAGGTTATAGCACACTTTTCGCTAAGAAACTATCTATAGGTTTATCTATTTCAACGATTTCCCACTATTTCGCATGGAGAGCGCTGGAGACATTCTTCTTGGGGCTGTTAATATGAAGAACACTGTCCATTTTATATAATTTTTTCGCTGTTGATGAGGAGAGTGTGGATACATCCTCACTGGGTTTTTTAAAAGCTCATAACATAAATATGACAAGCATTTTACACTGAAGGCCCGGCTCATATAGTTTCTTTTATTCGATTTTTTAACTTGTCGTTTTTTCAACTTCCGTACACGGGTGGGTCAGTGAGGCAATATGTAGTGAGGTTTTCTAATAGGTTGAACAATAGTATGTCAACAAGGAAAATATTGAGCGGTTTGCGCGGTTGAAGTTTTATGGATCCCAGGCCAGGATGCTTGAAGAATGGCGCATCCTGCAAACGGGATGGATTAGCGCCGGCCACTTCTTATTCGGACTTTCAATTTTTACTTTTCTATGAAACAGAACTATCAATGACACTGAGGTCTTTCGTGGGGCTGCTGTGGTACAGTAGTAAGGGGCTCGCTGCGCACACACACGGTCGATAGTTCGATCGCTTTCATGGCCAACTCAGCCATCCATCCCTCCGGATTCTGTAGATTGCTTCCAGAGAAACAGAACTATCAATGACACTGAGTCTGGGAGTATGAAGTACTGATTTGGTACATCGGATACCACCGGGAGTCACTGTATAGGACACATACGTATTCAATGCCTCCACGATGCTCAGATGAAGTCGAATGTGTGCCGCTTCCCACAGACGGGTTTGACCCCGACCACTTTATCCTTTACCCTGAGGTCTTTCATGTACGCTGTCGTTCTCGGCACTTTACGTAAATTCTGGTTCAGTAATAATCTCGGAAGCGACCTCTGAGTAAGATTGTTCCTGTACTAGGGCATGCACAGTGCTATCGGCGCTGTATTTTGAATCGGTCAAGCTGTGAAAACGACACTTCAGAGGCAACTTACGGCGGAAATGACAATAGGAAGCCGTATAGGCCTTAATATGACAGAAGGATGCAGTGCAGGGCCACAAACAGTGGAGAAATAGGCAGAACTCACTGCTCAGTGTTGTCAGGTATCGGGGGATTCTCGGATTACCTGTCATGTTCCTCCGCACCCATCCAAGGCATTTATCAGTGTTCGGGGGTATGCCGCACCCCCGACTTCCTACACAAGTCCTGAGGATTTTTCGGGCATAGGTCGCACCCCTCGACTACGTCCTCCGCATGTCCCGAAGAATATTATCACCACATGACCAGTAAACATCCTTAAGAAATGAGTGCTATCGTCGTCCGCATGTTCTGACATTTTTGTCTGAGTATGGAACTCTGATCAGCACCTCTTGGAGATTTTTCTCCAAAATATCTTGAAGTTGTTGCTGAGGTGGAACACTGCCTTCAAGCATGTATGCCTGCTGCAAAGCTGTGGAAATTATCACTGCGGATCGTCTTCGAGGCATGGCTTCAGATCCGGAAGGGAACTATTGAAATCACCGACGCTCTCTGTGCTTGCTGGACACATATTTCCTAGACATTCCACTGGTATTTCAAAATAGGCTAAGGGGCAGATTATGCTAGTTGCGTACGTGAGTGACGCGCGCAACTAGCATAATTAGTGATCATTCTAAGCCATGATTTTGTTGACGTATTTTTTCGTCATGAACGCGACTCTGAAACTTAGCACATGGGTATAGAAAATTCCGGCCGCTCCGTCTGCTTCACATATCAATACTCATCTTTTGTCCACCGGCCGCTCTCTCACCGTCGCTGAAGTATGAATGGAGCCACAGAAAAAAGGAGGAAGCAATCCATGCATATTAAATTAGACACTATCACAATTATGGGATGATTTCAGACAGTTTTCCTACCAGTGCTCCTTCCGCGAGGAGATCATGAGCTTATATTACGTCTAATGCAGGTACGCCTATTTATTGTAAGCGGAAACCTGTGCTTTTTTTGTATCACTTCACAACGAGAGGGTTGGTGGACCCGACTGTGGGCGTTTCAAAGCTTTTGGACGCCGGCGCATCCTCACCACACCGTTGGACCCGTCTCTAGGCATTTCCCCGCTTTTGGAAGGCGGCGTCCCACAGTTCGTTCCTAGGTTTTCCCCCACTTTTGGACACCGGCGCATCGCTGCCGCAAAAGTGGATTCTTTGCATTGCACTGTCACTCCTTCTGGGCGTCAGCCCAGCCCTACAGCGTCACCCCTCATCCGTGTCCTTCTTCGCCTTCCTCACTCCTTCTCTTCGACATGAAGAGATCCTACCCATCTCTTCCCTTTTATAATGTCTGGGCTTATCTCATTTATTCCAACTGTGGTAAACACAACGGTCGGCCACTAAGAGAACTTGACATGTTTGGTCATGACAAAAGTGGCCCAAAACACCTGTAAATCAAGGTAAAAATCAAAATTTGCAACCTTTTCGTATATAACTCGACGCGCTGAGCACGATGGTATAGTATTTTCTGTTTTTGATGGATGGTTCTCGTGTACAGACTCACCACAAACACAGGCCAGGGATGAGCGGATACGGGATTTCTCATTACCCGGATAACGGTGCGGATAACGGATAGGCCGAAAATGACCGGATAACGGGTACCGGATAACGGATAACCGAGAAGCATCCAAGGAAACACCTTTTTAGTAATAGTCGTCATAGCGAAACGTGAATCATGACGAAAATTTTGTGAAAAAAGTTAGTACATGTGGTTTTACCTTTCACAATGATAGCTTTACTTCTCAAAACAAAAACTTTGCCTTGCTCACAAAAATTCCTTTTCGGAATAGCCTATTTCTTTTCAGTGGATGGTTTTGTCGGGTTAGTCTGTTCCTCATATAACACTAGCGTCAAAAGCTATGAAGGATATAAATCCCATACCTACCCTTAAATTTTCTTGACTGCTAAGTCTAACATGACAGAAACTTCGGGTTTTCATACCCTCTTTTGAGTTTCTGCAATCTCATCTCAGACATTCGTGGGGGCGATGGGCAGGTAGGAACCCAATCGCTCCGCCCACTTTTTGAGTCGGGGGAGCGTATCTGGACGCCCAAGAAGAGCAGAGCGTGCTGTGCATAACCCCGGTCGTCCCCCCCCCCCATCCGCCGGAACTCGATAACGCGCTCGGGGGACAGCTGCGAGGGCACGTGGGGGAACGTCTTTCAATTGTGGGGGTAGGTGCCCCACGGTTTTTTGTCCACCCCCAGGGACAACTGGGGGTGGACCCATTTCCATCTGCATTCCACCCCCACGAATGTCTGAGATGGAGTCTGAACAGACGCTCACTTGGTTTCTGACCTGATTTCCGTGGGATATCTATGTTCACTAAGAGCCGTATGCATACCTCCTCCCAACTGCTCCCAAGTTGGGAGTGGGAGCCTCCCAACCTAACTCCCTGTATGCACACCATGTTGGGAGTTGGGAGTGGGAGCTCCCAACATCTCCCAACAATGCCGAAACGCTCCCTCAGTTTTCAGTAGGGGAGAAGGTGGGAGCGCAGTTTTGATGTAGTAGAGTGGATTTTTGCAAATATTCATGCACCATTGATTGACTACTTGATTTTGCTGCCAAGGTAGAACACTAAGAATTCCTACAAAAGAAATTAAATGCACTGAGCTGCTAGTATCCGAAACCCACAGTTATCCCCGCCTGTCAAAACTTTCAGCACCAATTTTTTCCTTACTTTCGAGTGCTGCCTGTGCAATGTTTTTTCACAGTTGTGCCAAACTGATAATTGCAGTACAACTACTCTCGTAGAATGAAAGGCAGCACTCATGGAAATTTCTGTGTTGGAGATTTCGCTGAATTTCGAGGTTTTCACGGACGATGAGCTCATAGGCAGTAATGAAACAGCGTGAAACATGATATAAGACAGGAAATAAAGGCACCGTTTCCCATGTGTCCGAAGTGCCGACGAGTTCTCCGCTGTAGGTGTACGCGCGAAAAGCTACGAAATCCTGGGGCCGTAGTAATTGCGCCGTAACCAACGGTTATAGAGAAAGTTATGTCTTTGGACAACTGCCGGCTCCCGAAGTTAACCGCCTTATAACCTGGACATAGCCACACTGCAGCCATCACTTGAACGAAATCCTCGTGGATCCATGTCTCTCAACCTTGTTTGCAAAACCCTGCGGGAGGAACCGAACGCGTGACAAACAGCCCGTGAGACTGCAGTCATCGAACTACGCCACCGTGCAAGTGATCCCTCGCAATTACATAGATTACATAGTGATGAAGGAAATCGACTGCATACACATCGCTGTTGTAAATATATCTTGTACTAGTAGTGAGATAACTGATTCATAGGGAGAGTATTCTAGTGAGATAACTGATTCATAGAGAAAGTATTCATTACTGAACACTGCATTGAAAGTCAATCAATCTATCTTTGGTGTGGTTTTTTTTTCCATTTTCATGGCAGAACCACGCATAACTACTGTGTTTAAACCCTTTTCACTATTTTGAATGAGAACATAAAGGTGAAGTACGAAAATGCAAAATTTTGCCGTCTGCGGGATTCGAACCCCGCACTAGCATCACAGTGGTCTATCGTGCTAACCACTCCGCCACATCTCACTTGGTGGCCGAAGAAATGAATGGCCTCCACAGCCTCATAACATAAACTAATAGGAACTAGTCAAAAACTGGTATACTTAGTGTGAAGCCTCGATATGCAGTGCTTCGAACACTGTTAATTTCATTTCAATATGCTGAATTCTAATTCAAGATGCGATAGGATCCGTTTCCAAAGTTGGTTCATTGTTTTGTTTTGATGAAAAGAACCATAAGAGGCTTTCAAACAAAAACAATTCCCTCACATTCTTGGTCCTTTGGAGCATCGGATTCACAGCTATGATGCGTAGTTTGATGAGCATTCGTTTGGCGCGCGCAAAAACATAAAAGTGGAGCAAATGGAGATCCCGGTTATTAAAAAGTCCTCTCGAGAACTTTTTAATAACCGGGATCTCCATTTGCCTGCGTCTATGATATCTGCGCGTTCTCTGCGCGCCCTCTAGCAATATCGATATGGCAGTGCCTGTGCGATCTGCTCAACCGATGGTTTCGCAGCGCCCGAGACCAGGATCCAAAGTGTGGTGTAACCCGCTGGTTATAACACGGTTATCGAAACAAAGTTAATGGTTTGACTCTTCACAATATATTGTGCTCACAACGGTTCTAGGTTATGCAATGTACAACTGCCGGTTTAACTTGCTGGTTAACCGGCAGTTATAGTGCAATTACCACGGCCCCTGGAAGTCCGGCGTCAGCCGGACGGCCAGACTGGTATAAACAAATTCGAATGAGCACAAGTATAATGCTGGTCTCAATTCCGGGAGTGAAATGTACTCAAATCGTCGTATGGTCATGATCATCCCGACTCAATGCTGTTTCTTTGCGACCACATCACTAATATCATCGCGCATCACCAGCGCGAGTTCAGCAATGGCGGGAGCGTAACAGTATGCGCCTCGAATGGTTTCATTCCGTAGCGAAAACAACTGTTGCCGGCCGGAAATAGCTCCATTCACTAGTGGAATGAAACTTTTATCGAGCACCAGCGCTACGCTCACGCTCTTCCACCAGCTCGCGCTGGTGATAGGTGGAGGTGTGGTGATACGGGCAATATTAAACAGCACTGAATCAGAATGACCATGACTATACTTCATATCAGAGTACATTTCCGTAGTTATTCAAATAAACACTCCCAAATGAATGGACGGGAAAAGTGACTAACAGCGTGTGCAACCTTATCAAATGAATTCTTGTCTCAAAAATAATACACAATTTTAGAATGTGTCAGCTGTATCGATAAGGACTTCGAAGGCTCCCCGGACGGTGCAGAACGTGAGTTGGTCAAAATGTCCTACGGAAGTCAATCATCTTGGAAATGTTTGAAATACACACTTGCAGCATTTCTATCCTCCTAATGACAAGTTGTTCGATTTTCAGGCGTATACTCTGCCAGCGCTTATCACAGCATTCATTTCGTTGCTTATCGCTGTTGCGCTAACAGTATTAATCCGGAGAGGACACAGTCTTGATTTTGTAAGAAGCCCGTCAATTCGTTATATCCGTAAAGTTGATGACGAAACGAAGTCTTATCTAACAAAAGCGAAGGTGAGCAATTAGGTGGCCTTCCCAGCCACATTATGCCTATTGTCAGTAGTATCTCGTATGATAGGCAATGCAATAGGCCTTGTTGAGTTGCAAAGGTATTGTTCCTCGAAAGATGGGCGACTTTTTGAGCAATTGTTTGAACAACATGGTATTAAGCTGTGCTAGTTTCAGGCTTCTCTACCAACTCTCGCAGGAATGAAAGGAGTTTATGGACGTGGGAGGATGAAGGTGCGTTAAGTTATTCTCAAATTAGTCTGGCCCTCCGGCTGATGCCGGATTTCCATACTTCTATTGATGCTCACTTGGCTCACATAATTCACATCGAACTCAATGGAAAATGTTGTTGATGGGTTAAGGGGTATTTCGCGGGCGTAGGAATCTACCATCTATCCAAAACGACGAACGCGCCAATGCGGTTTGAGATCTGGAGGCGGCGTGGCTGTGAAGCATGCTGTCACCTACTAAGTCGCCGGCTTCACAACTAAATCATTGGTCGATATCATGAAGATAGCAATGAAACGTGATTGCAACCTAGAGATGATGACGTGGAGTGCTGGCAAGTATTGCCGCTTCTGAACTCCCAATCGTGTCGGTGGCCCAGTCGTTTCGAATAGGCGGTAGGTTCTCATACCTAACGCTCTCCTGAAAGGCTCTTTCTGTCAACGGTAGCCGCTCTGTCTTGGCACCCTTCGGTTGCTTTCGATAGTTATGTATGAGTGATTGAATGTAACCGATTCAGCGAAGATGGTCATTTGAAATGGTTTACGTTCATTTGGCTGCCTTAAAGTCCGGTCAAAGTCTTGCTCATCCAGGTTTTTTGTACCTTGGAGACCGAACCATATCATACTCATATCAGACGGATTTTTGCCCAGACATTGCTTTTAATACCCTATTGAGAAGGGCTCATTTGTGCATATGCATAGGAAGAAGGGGATGGCTGGTTCAGACACGAGCGAAATGGAGAGAGAAGACAGAAGAAAATTATTCGCAAGTAGGTGTAGTAGAGGAAGAATTGCGTGAAGGAGAAAAAGCCGCAACATTCACTGGCGCACCCGTCGCTAGAAATGCACATTGCGGTGCACCCATTCTTATCACACCACTGCACCCGTCTCCAGGTGCTCCGCCACATTCGGGCGTCGGCGCACCGCTATCACACCGTTGGACCTATCTCCAGGCGTTCCCGCACACATGGGCGCCAGCGCACTCCCTTTCCATCGATGCGCTGTTGCATATCGTTTTTGTTACTGTTTAGCGCCGGCATATCCCTTCTTCATCAGTGTCATCAGTGAGCTCGGCGCACGTCATCGGACCTTCTACTCGATCTTCTCCCTGCTCCATTGCACCACACCTCACCCGTCCTTAATCTTTATTACAATCACGCAATCATCCTCACTGACTTATCTTAGGATTTCGTGACACACAGACATTTACTCACATTACTCACATTCGGACACACGCTCTCTATCACACAGACGAAGGGCATTTATTATATGTCATAATAATTAGACTGGAACTCGTACTGCCTTTTTTAATAATGCAGGTTCTGTGTCTTCCTTTCATTTAGATGAAATGCATTACCTCCTTCATTACATTTTCTGCTAACTTAATTAATCACCATACTAGTTTTCCGAAAAGAAAGAAAATCAAAAACAACTGTTCCGGATTTTTCCAGGAGATCAGTGATGTGTTTCTTAACATGGGCGGCATTCCTCCACCGCATACGGCTGATCATTGTTTCGCAGATCCTACTCCAGATAAAGCTGTATGTTCTAGAGAGCATGCTCATTTGCGCATTCAATATTTATATTATAGGATCTTCAACCATGTACGCGTATAAAGTTGTTAACGCCGGAAGAGGTTGCGCGAGACGAGCTTTAGAGTCCATTTGCACGATTGTTAATCAACATATTTATGTCGAATAATTGCACAATTGATTGAACTCTTTCAATGTTCAGTATTAATAAAGATTAGAAAACGATTATTCACAATTCTTCCCTAGTTCAGAGTGTATTCGCTTTCACACAGAGAAGTTGACTTGCTGCAATATACATGCAGAAACTTCAGCGTTTATTTGTTCAACAAGTGAATATACATATACGTTTCAAAGATACGAACACGTTGAAACTAATGAAAAAATGTGGATGTGAAATCAATGAAAGGATTGGAATTTCTTCTAGCTGGTAATGTCAAGAAAATGTATGAGCATACTGAAGATCATGTTCACGTATGAAAAGCTCATAATAATCAGGTGTGCTGAAGTTGCTGAGTTTCAGAGATGTAGTACGTTTTCACCTAATGAAGCTCAACAGGAAAATAATTTGGCCACCACCGCCCGCGTTACGCGTTCTATGCAAACTCCGAAATCTGCATCGGGAGGAGCACTCACAAGATTTCCCGCGAAACAGTTGCTCAAAGTGTCATGGAGGAGGATGACATAAAAGGTGGCTCCAATAAGGAAAACACCCAATTAGAGTCGGATGCGAAGTATGGACTAGAGGTTCTCCACCATTTCGAGAGGACTTCTTTGGATTGAGGTTGTTTTTTGGTAGTCAAGCCCAGCACACAGTTTCCCAGCCAAAAATCGAAGCAAAGCCATTCTGTTATTTTACATGGAGTCCTAAAATTACATAAATGCACTCATAACTGCAACATCGTCAAAACAAATCACAACAAATTTACGAACACTACCTCCCAAAACATAACAGCTAATGGAACACAACAATACATTAATACAAGGATGTGCATATGGAGACAAGGACAATGTTCAAGTAGAACAAAGATCCATATGTGGACGCTGAAACATCCCCTCCAAGAAGAGGAAAAGGCCACTTTGCGTTGGAGTTTAGAGTTTGTTAGAGTCCCCTAGTGGTGAACAAAACCCTGAAATTTAACTTCACGTTCGAGGCGCTGATTGTGTGTGCGCTCACATTCACGTGTTATAACATAGTAAATGATTCCATTCGCCCCACTGCTAAGAGCACACATGTGTGGCGAGCTGAGTTCATCGCACTGATGTGAACTGATCGTCTGCTCGTGCTGTGGAAATAGTGGGAGAAGCGAACGGAGGCGGAATGAAACGCCCGTCTATCCACTGTATCCACTGGCATCGAAGGTACAGCTCAAACTCAGTCAAGGCCCAAACTGGCGAGCAATCTAAGAAAGCATTCACGAGTAGTTCCATGGAATGCCTTGTTTCTCTTTACTTACGTTTTATATTTTGTCTTTTGCTCTTTGACATTTTCATGTAAGTTCGCATTACATGTTAGGTTGTTAGATGAGCTTCTTTAGTATTCCAAAGATTTTTTCTTAAATGTACAATGGCCGACAAAGTTTTCTTCGAAAGAGTATTTCTTGCTGAACAAGGCCATTATAATCGCCTTCTAGACAACTCAACTTTCCCTGGATTTTAGGTAAAACAAAGGCCACAGCTACGGAAAAGTTTGTTTTGTAGGCTTTGCAGATCTGGATACTTCGCAGTAAGGGGGAGGGAAGTTGGGGAAGGGGCGGGCCGAGGG
>JARK01001476.1:29748-44773 GCA_000688135.1 Ancylostoma ceylanicum
CCCCCCCCCCCTTCCTTGCTCAAGCGACGCCATGGTGTCCTAGTTATAGTGTTTTACTCTATTTTTGTCATGACCGGTCTTCGTCGTTGCTCTTCATGAAATCCTTCACGAAGGCCGAAGTCACTTGGTCAAAGATGGCAGTGAACTTTTTTCTGCTCAAATAATTTTCCCATCCAATTCCATTTCAATACAGACACACATCAAAAAAGATACAATGTCACAAATGTATGAATGTTGAAGAGTGATCAAGTGACAAGTTTTAATCTCCCATCTCGTTCAGTGGGATGTCGGGCTCCCTGACGACAGCTCTTCGTACGCGGCGTGACCGCACGGCACGACGCGCGTGCACGACTGGGTTTGCCACGGCCACGGGTTCGATTCCCGGCGCTGTCGAAACATTTTTGCACGGGTCAGAATGACTTCAGAGTGAAATGATCCATGATGAGGGAAGGAGCGATTGAAAATAAAGTGCGATAAGCGAAATTGATCGATTGCAGGTGCAAGATTTCGCATGCAAAGCCCATCGGAACGTGGAAAAGTAGGGTGACTTCTTCCTCGTTATCATCGACGATTCGATGATCCCCATTGTATAACTCACTCTCATATAGTCAACTCCAAATGTCCGTAGACAAGAGTTGGGGCCGCGGCGCGGGTCTCTCGCTGTCTGCTTCAGCGTGGCATGCAGGGCGGAGACGCGGAGGAAACCCGCGCCGCGGTCCCAACTCTTGTCTACGGACATTTGGAGTTGACTATACCTCATAGTATAGCTCATGTGGAGGGAGCGGGGCTGACCCGTCTTATACTGGAATTGATATCCACTAGTCAGAATGATGCTGTAAGCCGTACGAGGCGCACACTTCTCACATATCTCTCTATATTCACTCTCCTGTACAGTCATAAATATAATATCCACTGAACCACTGTATTCACTGCACAAACGGACAATACAAGTCCAAGAGTTTGAGGCGCCACCACCCGCCATAAGTCGCCACACTCGTACTGAGCTTCTGTGACTCCAAATCAACAGCTGCTTTTCAACATTTCCATAGAGGACGAAAAGCTCCATCTTTGCCAGAGCTTCGATTTCCTAGAGCTTCATGTGTTTTTGAGAGCTCGATGGGAAATTTTCCGAAATTTCGGGTCTCCGAGGGGAAATTTCCCATCTAACTCACTCAAGCAGCAGCAAACTTTGGGGCGCGATAATGGGGATGAAGAATGAATGCTTGTTGCTCTATTACGTGCATGTAGTGAAATCTCGGTAAAAAGGCTAACTCTCTTCAGGGAAGTTGAAAAACTGAAAACCTCGCAATTTGAAGAGATGGTGAAAATGGAGTAAATCTGTTTGCGAAATCACTGAGAAGCTATTCGCAGAAATCACGAAAACTTTTCATCTATGAGTTTTAGTTGATGAAATTTCCTACTCGAGTGCAGAAACTGATTCCACGAATTTCGCTCGTTTCCCCGCAATTTAGATGGGAAATAGATGGGAAGTTCGCCAAATTTCCCATCGAGCTCCCAAAAGCGTATGGAGCTCTAGAAAATTGAAACTCTGACAAAGGATAGAGCTAAGAGTGGACATGTTGAAAGGCAGCTCTTGATTTGCAGTCAGAGAAGCTTAGTACGAGGAAGAAATCACCTTACTTTTTCGCGTTCTGACGGGCCCTGCAGGCCAAATCTCGCAAGTGCAACCGATCGATTTTGCTTATTACACTTCTTTTGCGACCGTTTCTGCCTTCTTTATCTCACACCAAATTCCGAAGTTGTTCCGACCCGTGCAAAAATGTTTTGACGGGTCGGAACAACTTCGATGGGAAATGATGGGAAATCGATGGAAAGGGGGGCCGGGAATCGAACCCGTGGGCGCGACAAATGCCGAAGCCGAAGGCGACCTCTCGCGCTGCCAATCAACACCATTTTAACACGTAACAGCGGGTCAATCCTGTTTTAACACGTAACTTTCTCGCTAGTTAGGTTCTTTATTCATCACAATAGTTTACTTCCAGCCCTTGTCCGCACCTGATGTTGTTGTAGAATGCTTGAGCCCGATGCTTGCGCTTGTCTTCCTCCCCTCCACTACGACCCCCCTCCCTCTTCCCACCCTCTCCCATACGACCCCCCCCCATGGGAAATTCCCATCGGAAGCTTGACCCTGCCGGCAACAGATTTCCCGTTTTCTTTGTATCTTCAATTGTCTGAACCTCTACGGGTGAAGCAATCTTATATGCTCCTTCTTTGGACCCAGAATTCGTGAGTGGGTCAGAGTAACTGCTAGAATTCAGAGCCCTGCTACGATCCAAATGCAGTGCGAAAATCCTGTGGCATACCGTTGCATTGTGAGCCATCATGTCGTGAACGGAGTCCGGTAGTGCTAATTTTCCTTGAATTCTGTTTTTTTTTTGTTTTCTCAAAGAAAAAAAGTGGTTCAGTCTTTATGTGAAACTACGAGATGTGTGAAGAACGCATGCGAGTGCAAACCTGGATTCGTGATGGACTTCTATACACTTCTCTGCATACCTGCTTCAGACTGTGTGTCTTTATCTATTACACTCATTTTTCATCCTGAACATTTGCAAAAACATACTCTGTTTCAGGTGAATGAATGGACTAGCAAGGCATTGATGAAACATTCTTCCTACGTGTCTGGACGTTTTTCAAAACTCATATTTCTAAAGCGCACTAGAGAACGCCCTCCTAATACATTCTTTCAACGCATTCTTTATCGAAATCTTTACCGAGACTTTAGAAATGAAAATCATGGATGGGAACAAGGAAACACACTCAGGGGTAAACACTCAGACATTCGGTCGGGAATCCCGCACTGCGAAATGATGACTCCCGCCCGAATGGGGTGAGCGGCAGTCAACAAGGGCTGTGAGTTGTTTTCCCGCAACATCCCGATTTTGTCCCGCAAGCACCCGTGAGAAACCCGATTTTGTCCCGAAACTGCGAAGCGAACGGAAGCAAAGGTGTTTTAGAACGCGCAGGCACGTGACGTAGACAGTTATCCGGGGCGGATGTCTTTGCACTGGGGCACGCTTTCAACCGGGTCTCAGTAGGCCAGGCGGGCCCTGAAGGACTTCACTCTCCGCCGAAGCGGAGGGTAGGCTGAGGCCTATCTGCGAAGTAAAACATTGATATGCCTCTCACTTGGTACGGATTACCATGGGGCAATTACAAACCCGCACCATTTTTCGGTTAATCCCGCCCGCAACAAAACCAAGATGTTGTCTCCCGTCGGCGCACCGGATTTTGTCCCGAAGATGATAGGAGAGCACTTTCTCAGCTCAGACATTCAGGGGTTTGTCGCGCCGGTCCACAGCGTTTCTCGCGGCATGACACCTGCGGGACGAACGCAAGAGTGAGCGGGGTTGTAACGCCTATTCCGCTGTTTGTCGCACCTTATCCTGCCTAAGACCTGCCGCGAACCTGCCGCTGGCATGACAGGAGCATGGCAGGTCATCCTGCAGCGCTAGTACTAGCCGCCTTAATAGTGGTGCCTAACAAGCATAACTAAAGGCGTATTAATCCAGAATAGGATTTATGTCCGATTGCATTGGAACAGATTTTAACCTTCTCATGGAGGATAAAAACACAACGGACCCGTATAGCAACGGATGGCTGCAAAAATACTCTGAAAAATGATTTTCCCGGAAGCGTATGCGCTTCCAGAGCCAGTAGTCGGCGAGCCGCAGAGCGGCGGCTCTAGTGCGCAAATGTCTGAGAATAGAAAGGAATAGCGAGAAGTTCCATAACTGATTACATGATGATTTTATTTATTTTTGTTAGGTTCACTAGGTTTATCAGGTAAAGTCATGGTCATTCTGATCCAGTGTTGTTCCATATCACTATTCCTTTACCTATCACCAGCACGAGCTGGTGCGAGCGCGTAAGCGTAGCGCTGATGCTCGATATCAGTTTCACTCCACTAGCGAATGGAGCTATTCCTGCCGGAAAACAGTTACCTCCACTAATGAATGAGACTATGGGACAATTTATACTGGATGCGTGCGACGTACGCGCGTGCGACTATATGATGAAGAATAGGGGCTAATGGCATCGCAGTCGCATAGAAGTCGCACGCGCTTGCGGCCTCGCGACGGCCGCATTGAGCGGTCTTCATCGAAAATCTTTCGCAAATGGATGCGTGCGCCTGATAGTAGCACCTGGTATAAATTGTCCTTATTCCAGGTTTACACCGCTACGCTCCCGCCATTGCATCAGCTCGCTCTGGTAATGCATGATGGTATTTTGATATGGACGCAAAGGAACAGCGTTGAGTTAGAATGCCCATGACGTATGCAGCATTGGGCGTCAATGGTGGTGACCAATACATGAACGGCCTCGAAAAGAACGCGGCGCCATCGCGCCGCTCACGATGGAATCGTCGCTGCAGTGGCGAACCTGGGTTTTCTCGGTATTTGTTCATCACATTTGATGTTACATAATAAGAAAATCGACTAGCTATCAAGAGCACCCCTCAGTTTGTTGTCCTGGAGGGGATTCCCGCTCGAGCGACTCTGTCGTGCCGCGTGCTTTTTGAGGCCGCAGAGGAGTCACCGCTCTCGACTCCCACTGTACATGTGTGTCTGTGTGACATCAAATTTGCTAGTGCTGTTTTAAAGGAACAGTAGAACGGCTACCATACTCCAATCATATCCCCAAGTATGTAGTTTACTCTCCGGGTATGGGAGGGAATGGAGCAGTGTCGGCTGGCTCGCACGGCGAGGCAGAGGACAACTGAATGTGAGGAGAACAAAGGGTGCCCAAAAAACACTGAGAGGCTGGCTTTAGCTGGACCAGCACGGTACTTCCGCGGTAGCTTGGTTTGATCAGAATAAGCGAGAGAATTAGGGAAGATGTTTCATCACTCATTCAAAAGATAGATGGAAAACATATGCTCCACCCTGAGAATTATATTTTGGCAAAGTTGATGTTTTCGTAGGCTCCGGAAAGCACAACTCTCGACAGAAAATTTATCGTGAGCACTACCTTTAGACTCTCTGAGAGCTGCTACTAAAACCCTGAGTAATTCCCATGATTTCTCCTTGCAAGTACCAATTTCGAAAAGAAAGGAGAACGTGATAAGCACCCATATTTCGCAAAACCTTGATCACGATGGGCACAACTATAGATTTCAAATGAGGAGGCCTTATCACAAACTTTCTTGTTCTCAGTGAGAAAACGGACGGGTAAAATGGAGTTGGGGGGGGCCACCTAACAAAAGTCGATAACTTGGCCTGTCCTACACGTTCCGACTTGTTAGTTGACACATTTACAACGTTTTGACTTGTTAACTATCCTAACGTACAATACTTACCTGAAATGCAAACATGTCAAAACGTGTAGGACAGGTCATATTATCGACCAATACCAAGTGGCCCCCCCCCAACTCCATTTTACCCAAACGGACTTTTCTCCTCATACATTTGAAAAACCTTGATCATAGACTGGTAGTAATTCTCCGTATTCTGCCAGTATTGATTGAAGTTCCCGCAATTTTTTTCTCCGGTGGAAAGAATGGATACAACTTTGACTGGTAGCGTATGATTATTACTTTAATTTTGTAATGTATGTCTTTTTGCTATCACATAAGAAGTATGAAGTTGTCGAACATTCGTTGCGATGTCAGGAAGTGTCACTATCTTCATCCTGAAAAGAAATTAAGCGCAAGATTACGGCACAATAGAAACAAAGCTTGGATTCCTCACTGGTTCTCGTGAACGTACGTGCCATCGCTCCATCAATAGTTGAGGGATCGGCTTATTGTTACTCCTCATTGGTGCAGGGATCTGAAGCAACAATAGCTTGAATGAGATGGGATTTCTAAAAGAATATGTGGCATTTTTCTTTTATTTTCATTCAACTTCTTGACACGTTGCCATGTTTTGGCATTGCAATACAGGTGTAAGTAAATCCAGGGTGACCCAAAAGCCTTCGGCCGGTGCTCCTGGCTGGTTAATGAACAAGACGTTTTTAAACAACAGCGTCTGCTTCTTAGCTCTTATTTCCAGAACAAAAACTGATTAGTTGCCAATTGTATTCGATGGTACCGTCTCATCTGCTCTATCCTACAGAGAGCAAAAAAAAAACGAAATTCTGGACGGCTCACAGCGCCGTTGGGAGACGCTCCCAAGTTGCCTGGTCGGAATAGTGTGCTTTTTACCAAACAGGAGATGAGCCTGCAGGGCGGCTGTATGGGTATGAGGTCAGCAGCGAGCCGACTATCGATTTTGGAGATCCCCTAAAGGCAATAAAGCCATTTTCGAAGAAGTCATGACCTCAACAGGCTAGGGTCTCCGGTTTTCACCAGAGCCTGAGTGAGCGGGGGAGGGTGAGGGATAAAACCTATTTTTGAAGATTGCAGGGGATCAAACGCTTTCACAGATTCACGTTAACGACGGTATCAAACGATAGATATTTATGCAGGAAGGTATTAAGTGCTCATATAGAAAGTGTTGTGAAAGAATGGACCGCGGACCCATCATATCCTTCAAATAACTGACCTCGTAGTAGCCTGAATTCAAATTCCCAAGCCAGAGTACGGGGGTTCTGAAAGCCAATGTCCCACTGGTGCTTGAAAATAGGTTTGAGCTTTCAGGATCCCCTTGGAGAAAAGCTGGGAGAAAAACGATGACGATTTTCCCATTTCCACACACCTCTCTGCTGTGGCGCGTTTTCGCTTCCATAATACCAAGAAGATCGGGACTTCCGGGATCTAAGAGGTGAATTTTTGCTATTCATTTCTAGCAGCTGCAATTTGGGTAACCTTGGTTATGATGCAGAGTTTTTGCAAGTCGGTCAAAGACTTTTGGGTCACACTGTAGAACAAGCATTAGAAGATGAGTAGAATTGCCAGCACAAAAATGAGGCGAATATTTCGGGACGGCGGACCGTGTGGTGCTGTTTAGTGACAAAATTTAAAGTTTATCCGGGAAGAGCAATAATAAACCTTGGATGCTCTGTGTATACATATTAGGTGCGTGCAGAAGTTCCAGGGCAATTGCACCCTATACTTTAACTCCATAACTATACCATGACTCGGTTCAAAGCCAGCAATTTTGTTAAAATCAAAAAGCATTAGCATCTGTCTAACGTTGCCAATATGACATAATTAAGCTTTCCCCAGAGGCCTGAAATTTGACGGATTTATGTTCAAAAGAGCGCCAAAAGAGATTGGAGGCGATTCAAGGCGAGGTAACGTGACATTCAGTGCGTGCCGTTCCCTATATCACAGGTTCATTTTCAATCATTATCGGCCAGCGGAGTCTGGGGATACTCTAGAAGGCATCAAGAAACCCGTGTTTCTGCAACGACTACTCGGAATCATCCGCTTTTCGTTTTCGAAATCAGTCAGATTAGTTAATTTGCATGCTTACCGAATGACTAATGGATGGTAATAGAATGAAGTTTCAAAGAGTAGCAAAGGTCGGCGGAGCCATTTGTATAACCATTGGAGTACCTTCCTCAAATTGTTGAAGTAATCATGCTTCAGCACTTGTTCAGCCGTCTTCCGCTTGGTTGGGTCGTAGACGAGGACATCTTGCAGCAGAGAAAGAGCTGTTTCATCAAACCCTGCACCAACATACTGTAAATAGAACATTATCAGCCATTTCTCGTTAGCTCTGATGTATAGAGTGGCCCATAATTATAGAAACAAAAACAGCAATTCTCTGAAACGCATTTTAACTTTGTTTGAAACAAAGACATGGCAGTTCTCTGCGTTGTTTAACAACAAGACGGTATGTCCGGTTCCGCTCGGAGATGTTGCTGCTTCCACCTACTCCACACTGACGCCACAATAGCAGAGATCGGCCAATTCATTCACAATTCTCAAATCAGGGTGATGAGGAACCTGTAGTGAACTCCACATGGCTGTAGACAAGAGGAGGGACCGCGATGCGGGCCCTCCGAATGTCTACTGTACCGAGGCAGCGAGGCGGAGACACAGAGGAGAACCGATACGTCGTGATTTCTCGCTGCCTCGGGTGCCGCTCCTTGTCTATGGCTGTAGCATCAAGAAATTTGAGCTGAAATGTGTGTGAAATATGTAAATATTAAAAGTGATAAATTTGTGTTATTGAATTAATATGTGGACAAACATCTGAAGAAGAAGCAACAGTCAGAAAAGAGTTGAAGAAACAGGTGTGGTGTTCCCGTAATTTTGGGCCACATGCAGATACAGTCAACTGCGAACGGTACTAGACAAGGAGCGGGACCGCGGCACGGCGTTCCTGGGAGAAACACTGGGGCTCTGCACGCTGGCTCTGGTTGTCTGCTGCGACATGGCACTCGATTTTTCTGCTGCTGACGGAAGCAGACAATCAGAGCCAGCTTGTACAGCCCCTGTGTCTCTGCCCAAGAACGCTGCGCCACGGTCCCACCCCTTGTCTACGGCCGTTTGGAGTTCACTATATAAGGTGTTGCGTTGCATTGACTTAATATTTCGGAGAGGGACAAATGGAAGGATTTCTGGCGCTCGCTCGGTATACCCGACGATCAACGAGAATCAAGGTGTTCCAGGTGAAGATTTCGGTGAGAACGCGATTCCATAATTACAGAGTCAATTAGGTTCGAAAGAAAGCTTGCTCACAAGAAACCTTAAAAACAGCACCCACGATAATTTTCATGTCGAAAATTTTGGATGTTTTGGGGTCTGAACGATAGTCCCAGTAGTTCTACGCTACTTGCCCCACCAAAAGCATCCGCATTCTCGAGGTATAAGTTGAACGAGAGATCCGGGGATCCCCAGGCGAGTTGTAGCGGAGTGCGAATCAGCTGTTTTCTGTCACACGCGGTCAGTTTTCCAAGTGAAAATTTGTTGCTCATGCTCATTTCGGGAATTTTGGCACCGTAATAATCTGCTTCCTTCCATTTACGTTCTTTCAATTGTTGATCGGTCGTATTGTTACTCCCTTTACTCAGAATTTTCAAATTTTCGAATATGGTATAAATTCCTGTTCGTTAACTCTTTATTCTTGACCATAAGTTTTGTTTCTTTTCTTGAGGTATGTTTCTGCAATGAACATTCTATTTCCTTCTCTTTTGTGATTGTTCTGCTCTAGAAAAGCTGCAAAATCAGTCAAATTTCCAGTTGCGCCAACAAATTCGCCGTCAGCAGAGGCAGCATTATCGATTTCTTGATCTACTCCATCCGCACAACTCGGCTACCTTGCTATAACGCGGTAAAATGGTAGCATCCGAGAACCATTTTACCATGAGTTCCGACACAATTGACTCTTTTATCTGCGCTCCTCATAGTCGGAAACCCAAGATCATGCTAAAATCTGGGTGACAAGTTTCTTCATGGGTGCTGCCTTTAAGGCTCACTCGCAAACTGCTCTCGAATGTCTTTGAGGAAAGCCATATGAGCATGAGTGCAAAATGAACTTAATGCAGGACATCTTTACTTTTGCTAGTCCTCTAGCCGTCGTTCTGCGCACACGTGGTCTGCTAGCCGCCATAGCTTTCACTTCTTCACCACTTGGATATCCCAACACCTCGACAATCATTTTAACCTGGAACTTTCCATGATATTAGGTGTCATAGGGTGAACAGTAAGATAAAGATGGACCTGGTCTTCCGAATTTCTTCCTTTGAATAAAGGCCTCGCAGTAATAAAGTCATATGTGACACATGCGGCAGACCACACGTCTAAACATGTGAGTGGTTTGGGTCGTATTATAAACCAAGTAAAACACGATGGTTATCTCCATTCCGGACCTATCGCAGGAGTTAATACAGTGCTGCCAAACAGCAGTTCAGGTGGGCGATAGTACCTTGTAACCTGAAATAATCAGATTTCCCATCCAAATGTTTGTTGTCATCACAAAAACCACAAAATCTGGAGAAAGGACACACAAATGCAGAACGGTGGTGAGTCATATGTTCTACCACTCCTATCTCTGTTGCTACTGAACTCTCGTATGTCATCATAGAGTATCAAATTATGATCAAAATGATAAGAATGGCACACATCGTCATTCTTTCCTCTCAAACTATAGAGTCTATCATACCTGTCCACCAGTGGCGGACGCAGAAAGTGCGCGGGGGGGGGGGGGGGGGGGAAAAAAACTGGGNATCATAGAGTATCAAATTATGATCAAAATGATAAGAATGGCACACATCGTCATTCTTTCCTCTCAAACTATAGAGTCTATCATACCTGTCCACCAGGGGCGGACGCAGAAAGGGCGCGGGGGGGGGGGGCGGCGGGAAAAAAACTGGGGTCTCCGCCGTTTTGGGGACCCAGACGGAAAATAAAATTAATAAAAATATTAATTTTAGCAATAAATGATAAATAATCAATATTTAAAAAATAATAATAAAAATAAATAAAAATAAACTAATACAAGATTTTTATATTTATTGTAAAGCAAGCCCGTGCTTTATTTTCTGCCCGATTTGTCTCACAAATGGATGACTCTCAACTTCCCGGCGCTGGCGCACCTCACTCGTGAGAGTGGAACAGTGGGTCAATGAAGAATACAAACAAATCTTCTTCTTCTTCAGCGTTCGTCCCGTTTGGAGGCGGAGTCCGCTCTACTGATCTTTTGACGCCATTTTGTTCTGTCGTATGCCTGGTCGGGATGGATACCAACAACTTCCAGATCAGTGTGCAAAGTGTCCAACCGTCGCTGCTTTTGGCGCACTTTTGGTCGCTTGCCGCGCACTTCAAGATCGAATGCTATTTTGCAGATGCTGTCGTTGTCAGTTCTGAGCACGTGACAGGACCACCGCAGGCGAACTTCGCGAAGGTTGTCCAGCGACACCAAAACGCTGTCGGATGTCCTGATTGAAGATGCGGTCAAGTCGGGTGATGCCAGCCATCCAGCGTAGCGTCTTCACCTCCACTGCACTGGGCCGCCGTTCCACTTCCTTTGTTGCAGCCCAACACTCAGCGCCGTACAAAGCGACTGCACGTACCACAGTTCTATAGATCTTGAGGCGCTCTGGGATGCTCTTTTCGCACAGTACACCAGAATTGAACTCCGTTCCATCCAAGTAGCGCTTACACGAGCTTCAGCTTCATGTGTGGGACTACCTTCAGACGAAATCGTTGAGCCAGGTACTTAAATGCATCGGTCCTCCGGGGAAGGGTGCCATCAACTCTAATCGTGCTGCCCTCATGCACATCCGTTGTTAAGAACTCGGTTTTCCTGACGTTGAAAGGGAGACCAAACTGTATCAGGCGTTTACTCCATGCTTCCGTTTGCCGCTCTAATTCGTGGCTTCTCTTCCGAGGCGTGACCATGGACTAGTGTATTAAATTGGTCGATAATTGCTGGTTCTCGTGAACACGTGCACATGAAGTGCGAATTAATAAAATGTATAACGGTTTGATCTCTATAGGAAATGAATCATGCGAGCAAACGAAGCATTCTCTACTAAATTCGTAGACCCCGCGAGAGCAGGAAGGTTAGACTGGTTGTTCATATAAATTTGTTCTAAATACCTGATATGAAGAGGACCCAATCGTACCAAAGTGTACAGCATTACCAAAATCAGCAAGCTTAAGCAACCCTTCCTGAATCATCGTTTCACAAACGCACCAATCAGAATAAAGAAAGTAGAACTTCACCACATGATTGATCACGAGATTGGAAGGCTTGATATCCAAATGAATAATTTTGCATATAAAAAGCTGTCTAACTGCCGAGAACAGCTGATATGAGTACAGCTGAAATTTCAGATATATTCTACTGTTTTGCAGTCTACAATAACTGTCAGCAACTCACTTGAGCATCAAGCGCATCAAACTTAACACCTTTTTCTCTCAGTTTCTGGACATCATCTGGGAAATAATCTAATACTAAACAATGGATGACCTAAAATTCAAGATGGTGATCGTGAAGATTCATAAAAAGAGTGAATGTTCAATCCACGAGCAACCTGTTTGTCAATTCTTCTCGTGAAATGGTACAAAAGCGTCACTATATTCGGATGTGGAGGTATTTGTGAGAGGACGTCGATTTCAGGGAATAGTTGAGATTTCGCCGCAGCCGTTTTTGGCTCCCTATAATGTAGAAATCCCAGAGACGATAATTTCTATATGCTGCTCTATGGCTCCATCTATTGTGATGGAGATACGCACAAGGAAAAATCAGTAAACTTTAATCCACAGAAAGCTTCCTAGGCACCTGGGTGAGGTTCATCAAGCGCTCTGACGGTTTTTTAAAGCACCTCAGTGAAAAGTTGTCAACTGGTACTAGGTACAATTCAAAAATCACTGAGGTTCTATTAAATGCACTCTTTTGTTTTGTTTAGGCCATTTTCAGGAAGATGTTCCAAAGATGATCCCTACACCTCTCAGTCGTTTAAACATCTGGCCCATTCAAAATCCTGTGGAATAGTTAAGCCCGATAATTGCGCTGCTTTCATGCTTGATGGAATAACTTTAGCGCAGCTAACATACCAAGAATTCTTGATGGCCACTTTCCGCTCTTCTGGTTCAATTAAATCTGCCGAGTAAACGTTCGAAAACCGGCCACTACCGCAGACGCGTTCACCTACAACATCTTTCTGATTTCCCATGTAATAGAAAAAGAAATGAAAAAGTTTTTGTCATTGCTAGGATTCGAAGCAGTGCAACCAACAGGACTGGCATAATATCCTTATTTTCTGACAGCTCCTCTCCCAGGAATTACAACCTACATAGGCGGCCATCTGTTTTCGAATGTCAAGTTGAATGTCATATCAAATTCACCATGGAGAAACGCAGTGACAACTGGCTGGCCTTTTTGAACGTGCAGGTATACTGAGCGCATGGGGAATATAAAACTAGATGGTATCGTAAACCCAGCAGCGAGAACATCTTAATCCACTACCTATCTGCTCACCCCTTCAAAACAAAACGGTCAGTCATAGGGAACATGTATCGCACTGCCGCAAAGTTAACATCCAGGAGCGAATCCGGTCGGTAAACATGGCACACAAAATTGCTGAGTCCAATGGTTTTCCCATAAGGGAGTGCTCCCTAAACGTCTCGCCCATCGCAGGTCACGTTTGGCGGATCGCTCCGGAAAGATTGCTTCCTGCCTACCCTTCATCTCGGATGAGGTGAGTGACGCAGCACGGAGCCTATGTACGTCAGGCCTATCTGCAAGATTCTGTGAGAGTGGCGGACATACTGTTACCCAACCTCAAACAGCACCTAGTTCGCAATTGGGCGTATGACCGCATCTGCACAACCGCTGGATGCGCCATTTGTCCGCATGGAAAAAACGGTGACTGTATTATCTCAGCGACAATTTCTCTCATCACTTGTCAGGCGTGCTGGGAACATAGGGGAGACGGGACGACCGCTTTGCGTTAGGATAAAAGAACATGTGGATGGGCTTTGCAAATGAAAAACAGCCACTCCTTTAGGTACTCACCGCAGGCTATGCCATGAAAACTCCGAAATCCAGATTGGAGTCGCGATCTTGTCGCGAGAGCCCGAAATTATAGCGCGCAGAACTTTAGAAGCGTTTTGGATCATGGCTAAAAGTTCAAAAATGAATGGAAAAGAGTGCATCGCTACCACGAAAGAGCTCTTCTTGTATCAGAACTTTTGCGGGTTTCGATCTACGGGGCGGGTTGGTAAGGCACCTTACAAACCCCTAGGAGCACGGCTTTGGTACTAGTGGTTCGCTGTTCGGTCATCGTGTTCGCAACTGAGGTGAGCGCTCATTGTCTGTGTCTTCTGATACTGTTTTTGAATTTACGGGCTGGAGGAATGATGTCCTGTAGAAGGATGAGGCGTTTGAGGGGATAAATCACTCATGTCTTTGACTTTCCAGGCTCTGACGAAGGCGACATCGCCGAAATCTTAGCCTCAATATACATCAATAACCATCTCGCTAACAGCTCGAGAGAATCCTCGCGTATTCAAGTTGAATGTTTGAAAAATTTGATTTTCATACATCTCTTATAGTTTATTTGAAGGGGGAAACAAGCGAAGAATAGCGTTATAGCAGTAAGTACGAAGTTTGAAAGCAAGGGCGAACAAGGCTGCAGTGCAAAGCAGAAAGGGATCTTATTTGAGAGTTTCAAGCTAATTTCGGATAAACTTCATTGCATTTTGTGGCTCGAAATCGAGTGATATTCACACTCACCTTGGATATTCAAATTGACTTCATCACCGCTCCCCTTTCCATGGACCCTGATAGCTTTCAGAATTCCCATATGTTACTGGAATTGAAGAACGTCAGCGAAAAGTACTCTTCTCTTATTGGGAAAACAATAAGTGATTTGTGAAAAGTAGTGTTTCTTAGGTCCTGGCTTGTCTATTACCGCTTCAATTAGCCGATTCCTCATAGCAGTGGCACATTTATTAATGGTCCGAGTTAGATGCGCTGCATGGCGGAACTGCTTCCATGAGGTTCCACAGGTGGTGCACCGATTTCTACTGCAGTGGATTTTGTAGACAATGGTGGCCACAGATTCTCGATGAGACTGAGGAATAAACGCGATTTATCTCATAGGAGTAATGCCTGATTAAGATGACTGCAAACAGCGTCATCCTACTACATATTCTAGAAATAAGGTTGTGGATGCCGTGTCGGAGGAGGTATTGTTAGCTCTCGTACCACGGTGGGTCCCCAAGTAATGATGGGTCCACCGTTATCCCCCGATTATACCCCGATTACGGTATCAGACCCCACTTAGTCCACCGTTAGCCCACCATCTTCATTCCTATTCTGCCCCGCTTTAACCACCAAAGACTCATAATTTGCCCACCATTCGCCCACCGTTGTCCCACGTTTCCTTTTTTCCACGGTTGAGCCACCGAACCATTGACCGGCAGTGGCGGACGCAGGGGGCGGGGGGGGGGCGCCCCCTCCCTCCGAGAATGGGTCGCCGAATTTTTGAAATTACATTACAATATAAATAAAAATCTTGTATCAGTTTATTTTTATTTGTTTATTTTTATTATTACTTTTTAAATATTGATTATTTATTATTTATTATTAAAATAATATTTTTATTAATTTTATCTTCCGTCCGGGTCCCCAAAACGGCGGAGACCCCAATTTTTTTCCCACCC
>JARK01001476.1:50086-65586 GCA_000688135.1 Ancylostoma ceylanicum
CCCGTCTCCTTCCTCTCTAACTTCATTTTCGCCTTCGCTGTGATTCATTGTCAGCCAGCCACGGGAGCCGTCTATCTTCTCGAGAAGGAATATATTTAGCCGTCGATGGTGCCTCAGGCGGTTGGGCTGGGTTGGTGCTGCAATGGACTTCGAGGACTAGCCGAACAGGCGATTCTTGATGGTGTCGGAATTTTTGCTTCGATGGAAGTCATTTCATTTGGGGGCACCTCTTCTTCTTTATCCCCAGACTTCGTCAATTTAAAATGAATCAAAATGAGCCGGCGTTATGTGTAGGAGCTGGGAGTGGTGGAAAAGGTGCGCATCGAGTGCCACTTACGCCACCTTGGATCGTTTCCAAGCGGAGCTCGTCGCTGCCCTTCGGTGTTTATCACTTTCATTTCCTGAAGAAAGGCTCAGAATGAAAGGCGGGAACGATGACTGTTAATCGCCACGTCATATCGATTTCCATCTACTATAGTCACTTCTTACCCCTAGAATCTTCTCATTCGTCCTATCCATGTGGCGAGGTTAGCGTGACGACTGCCGGTGAAGTCTGGGTAAACACACGCTCAATGTAAATATGTCCTTCTTGATGGCTCCGTTCGCTCCTTCGGAATGTAGTCGTCACCTGCTTGGATCAGGGTGTAAGTCGATAACATCCAGGTCGTTCTGTAACGTCTGTGTCCAACATCACTTTGGTTTTCATTTTAACTAGCTCTTTTTCGGGGACCTCATGAGTGTGTGCGATCTTCTCTATTCAGTCATCGGTGGCGCTCAGCACGTGGCCAGCGCATTTTCTCCCTGATGGGCGCGGTGCCTTCTGATGCTGTTGTTCCGCATGACAACATTGTGACGGGGAAAAGGGAACAGGGTAGGGACACCCACGTCTAAGAAAAGGCTTAGGCTTGTAGACAAGAGCCTACGACCATTTTTGGGGTCCTCCCACCTCCACTTTCGTCCATTGCAATCAAGAAGTCGATCCAAGCATCTCTGCAGCTCGATGCTCTTTTCTGGCCATACGTCCGTGGGTATCCATGCTTCCCATGAACTTCATAGTATGACGGTTTTTTTTTGCATTTGGTCGTCTATATATAATCGGTTTCATGTGAGAGCGCACAGGAAACACGCAGTCTGACGCCAGAGGATCTGTTGTAATGAGGACACAAAGTGGAAGTTTCCTTTGCCTCCGGGATGCACTATGTGTTGCTTTTTTCGCGTTTCCTTGTTGTGTCTACGCGCATATTATCATACTTATTTTATTTTGTGTTAAAATAGCAAACCTTTCGTTGAAAGAATTGAAAATATGTTATTTAAGATGGCTTCTAGCCGTACAGCTTGTACCTCTGGAAGATCTGAGCTGCAGGATTTGACCGAGTGTCCAATATGTTGCTTACGTTTCGAGCGACCTCTGCAACTCAATTGTGGACATTCGTTTTGCGGAAATTGTGTGGATCGTTTGGTGAGTTCGCGCATCTTATTTTAAAAAATAATAAAAATATACAAAAATATACCAATGCAATGGGGGGGGGGCACCCACTCGCATCTGCCACTGAAGTGAGGAGATCCTAGATGAAAGAGAATGTTATAACAGGGTTTTCACGCTCTGCACTAACAGTGCAGTTGAAGGTGGCTCAGCTTCTATTGGTAGATGACGGTATATGTATTAGCACAGAATGAGGGGATCATGAGGTGAAAAAATGTTGTGGTGAGAAATTTCTGTTAATGTATAAATTACTGTGTTCAGGTGGCTGATGCCCGTACTGCGGACCACAGAAATGACAATTTCTTGGAAGGAATCAGGAGAATAGCGATTCCTAATCTGGAGCGGATGGAAGCACCACCCTTTGTAGGCGTATTCTAGTTTACAAGTAATGTCAGACGGCAGACAAGTAGATCTAAGTAAATCTGGCCGACCATAGTATGTCGGCTATCTTCAGATGCATCATCGCTTTGAAGGAGGAGATATGTGGCTACAACCTCCTCCTCGCCCTCCACCACCGATGATGTATCCTGGTTTGGGCGGGGTTCCACGACATCCCGCGATTAACTATTTATATGACGAAGTTGGTTGAAGATATTTCTCGAAATATTCTTTGTGGTGTTTTCCAGGGTTCGGCATGTTTTTTTTTCTTCAAAGGGTCGACCATTTCCAAATCGTGGTGGGGGAGCAAATACCGATCTCGTCATCAAATGCCCTGAATGTCGTCAACCTACAAAAGTTCCACCGGAAGGTCTCTCCGTTAATTATCGTTTGCAAGGTATTTATTAATTTAATCTATTCTTTCCAATTCCATTATTATATTCACGTGTAGTGTGCACAAACAGTTGCAGTAGAGACGTCGATTGTAGACTACATTTTTTTTTTATTTTTAGAGCTTGTAGCCCGCGTTTCTGAAACGAATCCACCTACGAACTCAGCAGCAGATAGCGGCGACAGTGATGGAAACCGGCTCCCGAAGTGCCTGGTTTGCGATGAAGTTATGGCCAAGGGTGTGTACCTGTCTTGTCGCACGTGTTTTGCTGAAAATGAGGCTGTGGTTAGTTCATTTATCTCTTTACAACATTATTTGGAATTATTTCGTAGGACGTTCCTGTTGGGTAACAATTCTCATTCATTTACATATTCATTTTCGCAATCTTCCTCTTCCTCTCCATCCCCCCTCTTTCTCGAGAAGTGTTTTTTTTTAGTTGTGCTCCAACTTCTTCCATGTGTTCTTTAGTGACTGGATATGCTTTCAGCGTCAACTGTGTTCGATGTGCTGCCTTAGAAACCATAATGGTCATGAGATCGAAGAGAAACGCTTCTTGACTATGAATGATATTGTGGTAATGTTGAAAATTCTATAAGATCATTTCCTTCCATTACACAGTCGGAACCGATTTCGTGAAGATTAATGTGCTCATTCAGATTGGTAGAGAATCTGTTTCTGAAGCAACCGGTCGTGGGTTCCAAGCTGTTGACCAAGCTGCACATGAGTTAGACGCATGTGCTGCAAGCGCTAAAGATTTCTTTCAACAGGTAAGAATGCAGCTTTCCATGCTCTGTATGGCCATCTCCCTATGGAGGTTTCGTTGGTGACATGTGGCAGCCCTGTGGAGTCCTATGGGCGTATAGCAGCACACTCAAACTTTTGCATGCATCCTTAGTAGCAGTGCTCTTACTCTAGAGAAAAGAAACCAGATTTCCTTCGGTTGCACTGATCTTTGGATATCTCGCTTTGTTTGAGGGGACGTTATTCCCCCACAAATTCTAGTCAGAGAGATGTTTTTACGTATTTGAAAGGTAATGTGTCTGTTATAAGCATCGATGGTGTAACCATGTGGGGTTGGATCAACGTCCCCTTTTATGCGTTAAACATGTTTAAATTTTTGTTGATTTCAGAGCACCCAGAACGTCCTTCGTGCATTTGAAATCATTGCCAATGATATGCAATTCGAAATTCTGTCTTGCCACGATGAACTCGAAAGAAAGGTCACCATTGCTCAGGAGATTTCTGCTAAGCTCGAACAGGTATCGGCATGTTTTTCATAATCCAAATACATTCATCGTTGAAGAAACATTTCCCCGTAATAGCGCTGAAGTCGTGCAATTTCTCTTTGGCATCCGGATGCACAAAGAAGGTGATGACGTACTAAGACTTGAGGATGACACTAAGAATGGATATTTGGAAGGGAAACGGAACGCAATAATGAAGATCGCCTATTTCATAGAAGTTGTCGCCATGGAAGAAGTTTGGGAGAAAGAGGAAGAAGGAGACGCGCTACTGCTCGAGGCGCTGGGAGCTCAACGTAGATGACAGATTGAGAACGAGATACGCTCGATGGAGCAAGGGTTTTCTGATTCGGGGAAAATTGTAGGCGTGTCAGATTGGGAACAGACATGCGCGTCCCGGAGCCACTAACGTGAAACAGTTGAAGGAGAAGACGGGAAGGCGGTACGCTGCGCTTTTGCTATCCATTCAGGGATCATTCTTTGCACTCAAGTGTAGTCCACAGAGGTGCAACTGATATATGCATAATAATTAAGAGAGAACGACGCTACAGGTGATGTCTGGAAATATAATCCAGCAATCACGCTTGTCACTAGGACAATCTGTTCTGTTTCGATGGTCGAGCGCACGGATACCATCAATCGCTGTGTGATTTGACAGGATGGAGTGAACACGCACTGAATAGTGTACGTTACGCACTAGAGGAACGCCGCATCCGATGGACAGAATTCTAGAACTGATGCGAGAGTTAGGGGATCTGCGCTGATCCTGAGGACTACCTTAAGGAATCTATGTTGTGTCATAAAAATTTTCTCAAATCGCATTTCTTCAGCGAGACATATATTTGGACCATTGAAAAGAAACTGAATGCATTAAGTTTTAGCTCCCAGACATCGTGAAAACCATACTCGAGGAGTTTCGCAGTAAGCTTGATGCGGCCATGAATCATTTTGTGAACTCAACCCTAGTGTACGAGGGCCTGCACGCCAGCTCCCTTCAAGCGGAAGGTTTGCCCAGGAACCGTGAACTGGAGGGAGAATCGGTGAGTGGGAGAAAACGCTGTTTGGTGGGAGAAAACGCTGTTTGGTAGTAACATTTTGCTGAGCACAAAATCTTATTTATGTACTTCTTCAAGCGGTCTAGTTTTGTTTGCAGTGTGGTGCCTCAAACCAAGTCGGCACTAGCTCTTGCACAGATTCTGAAAGAAGAGATGGTCAAAATTCCAGTCGTTGTGGTGATGTGCGGGATGTTCCGAGGTTTGTGAAGCACGCTTATTCTTATTCCCTAGGTTTCTGCTCATGTTTTCATCAATCATTTCCCTTTATGTTTTTCATAAGAATCACCTTAACATGAGCCATGGTAATGGTCTTCAGTGCAGATCTTTCATAAAAATAACAAAGAAAAACTATCCGTGACACTGTCTTACAGGGCTCTTTCTCTCCTTGAAAGAAGGACACGACAGCTTCGAATGATGCAGCAACAATGCAACTCCTTACGTCGGCGTAGGCTACAGGATCGTTTGAATCGTCATCATACGTACAATAGGGATTTATGGTCTTTGGATGCCGACCGTGAGCGCCACGAGGTACAACATCCAACTATTTGCTTCTTTTTTTGCAATGTTTTGATTTTTCGTTGGTAACTACAGCGTCTTCGCGAGGAACTCCGCAATGACCTTTTCGATACTGATGATAGAGGTTCTCGCGATCACTCAAACAGGAGGCAATGCCCAGTTCATCCTTGTCGTCAAATTCCTCCTACGTGCCCTTCCACGATGTCCACCCCGACTCGTTCTCAAGCCGGGGTAGGTGTGTAATCAAATCAACAAAACGGATAAGATGTTGTTTCCGTATTTTAACGATAAAAGTCTATAAGCTATATTTGTAATGTATAATTTCTGTCCAGCCCAGTGTGCTTTATAATACTTTTTTTGAAGGAAGAGCGAGTTCGTAGTAATAGCGTGGAGATTATCTCATCAACTCCACCGGCTGTCGTGGATCTGGAACAGCGTGCTGAACGAGTGAGTTTTTTTTTTGTTTACTTTATTGCTTCGTACATTTACATAATTCAAGTACATTGCCTTTGGATCGCGCTTGTATTAGTGAAAAAAGTATTCATTTTGGTAAGGAAAAACAAATGCATCCTGTTTTGCCTCTACTTCTAGACGGAAGTCTGTACACAATACCATTCCCGAGTGCCCTCAGTTGGGAGTGTTGATATCAGGTGCAGATCTAGGGGGTAATGAGTTTTATTTAGTTGGTCTAGAGTGTGGTAAGTAGATCGAGAAGTAAACAGGTAATGGTCAGGGAGAGCTGCAGATAGTGTTGTTAAGGGGCAAAGGACATTTTATGATGTATTATGTTGTTGAGCTACGTACGAGTTTGATGTAACATTTATCTGGATAAGTATATTTTTTCCACCAAGAATCGAGCTTCGACATTGGCACATTAGCTTTGTTGTCGCCTCGTCTCTCTCATGACAACATACTATTCATGGCTACCTAATAAATACTCGAACGGTAAGGTTATCATACTTTTACAGCTAATTATCACACCCGAACGTCGCGTTCCAAAAACTGAAGCTGGTGCCGAAGACGATGCTCGTGACAATGGATCTGGGAGTGTGGGTGTTAAGAATTAGCCTTTATCTTTTGTTCTGACCTAGTCCATCACTTGCTTAGCATCATCGATCTACACTTACACCTCTAGGTCAAGTAAATCATATTTTGACCTGCTGTTTTTGTGGTGTAATCTGAATTTCTCCAATTGTTCTCCGTGAAATGCCTCTAAGTTAGCCTGCAGTAATGTCACGACCTACCCTTTTGGTTAGAACATTCTAGTGCGAGAAACGCTTCGATCATTACTGTCCAACCTGCGTATACACTCCCTGTGTTTTCACCGTATTGGTTTTATGTCCCCATCTATTGCACGACCACAGTTTTCCATCTTCAGGCATTTAATATAGACTTTGCTCACTTCGTCGCTAAGCTTATATATGTGCTGCTATTCTGCATTTTGAAAGTGTTAAGCTAAAGGCTCTATCATCAGTATCTGCACAGCCAAATTTCTACGATATTGTGCAGTGCTCCTCTTTATATGTGGTGATCATTAGGAAATGATTGAGACTGCAGTTTTTCTGCTTCATGAAGCAATCTTTACCTCATCTTACTCGCTTGTTGGGGCAATCTCTACCAATCACAATATTTTATAGTCTAGGCTATATACGAGTTTTGCTTTTCTGTTTAGAGTAAGATGACGTGCAAGCATAGACGAGGAGCGGATCCACTCAGGACCGGGACCAGCTCAAGCGCTAACCAAAACTCGGTCGACTCCTCGGATGCCGCTGTGGCGCCAGAGTTTCATTCGCCTCACGTGCGTCCTGTGAAAAGGAAGATTGGATTGTCTGGCATGTGAGTAGTGGTCTCTTTTGGCTTTCGCGATCAGAGTGATTCAAAATAGTGACTAGGTTGAATACATTGATGCATAACAAAATACTCTCGATTTTCTGTTCACTGCATCAAATATGCTAAAAAAATGCACATGATTTGCTCTTCAAACTGCATACGTTTCACAAGTTCCATTTGTCTCATTCTACTCAATTCTTGAAGGGCGAATAATGGTCGTCGAATGGAGAAGACTTCTGCTCAGTCACGCAGGTAGCTTGTATTTTAAAATGCAAGCGTCCGCCTCGAAAACCTATCATATTGAATAGTTAAACGGGTGAAACTAGAAATTCTGTGCTGTGATGGAGTCTATTCATTAACACTTCCTCAACGTCAACATCTTTCTCTCAGATTTTATATATTTTTGAGCGTTTTATCTTGCCATAAGGGCCACTAGGGAGCAGTAAGCTAGCGAAAGAAAGGAAAGATGCATAACAATAGTTGGTGTATAAAATATAGATAGATGGGTGAAGATGTGTCATTATAGTAGCAGGTGTTAATTTGTTACTTTTTTTTTTGCAATTTGTCTAGTCGAGTGCTGTCGCTTTCATTTCTTTTCAAAACTACCTGCACTTAGCCTAGGGTCAATTATTTTTTCAGGGTCACTTTTGCGCCTCTTCCTGCCAACGAGCCTGGCCCTTCATTTCGCAACGAAGTTGGTGGAGATGCGATGGGTACTGAAGGTGCTGATTCTAATCACGGGGGCGGGGATACCGCCAGTGGTTCGAACTTTCTAGATCTGAATTTTCTGGAATGAGTTCTAAATTAGATTCGCTTTCGTATGATATTGCCGAATAAAGTTTTTTTTCTTGAATTAAGTTGTGTTTCACACATTCGATGTCTAATCATTAATATCATCGATGCAGTTCATGTTTATCGTCGCGGATCCTGTTCTTTGAAAAAAAAAAGAGGTTTTCGTAAGGTTTCATTGTGGTCAGCATCTCTTGAAGATCCCTTTCGTTTAAGGAGTTTAAAAAATTCTCAAGTGAGGCATTCGCTTTATGTTTGAATTTCTCAGGTATTATTATGCTTCATGTGTGACTGGGTGGGTTCGTTTTAGAATACATCATTGTGTCTTTTTCCGAGGAACAGATCGATTATTAGGAGAAATTCATAGAAAGCTGTGACGTTTGGGATAAGAACAGTCAGTTTATGTTGGAATGCGTGCGTTTAACGCCGGTGTAATGATGATGAGCAGGCCCAGTTGCGGTTTTTATGAGGCGTGGGGGACACGCACACTTTTGCTCTTCCCTTGTACAGTATTCGTGCATCCAGTGTGCGCATGTCGCATTGACTGCTTTTCAAGGAAAACCCTTTGCAAGTACAGTGGGCGTCAATGGCGGTGACCCGTCTGCGGCCTCTAAAAGCACGCGGCGCGTCCGCGCCGCTCACGATGGAATCGACGCCGCGGTGGCAAACCTGGATTTCCTTGATAGTTGTTCATCGCATTTGATGGTAACTGATAAGAAAAGTACCTGACTAACAAAAAAAAACACCATAATTTGATGTCCCGCAGAGGATTCCTGCTCGAGCGGCGCGGTCGCACTGCGTGCTTTTCGAGGCCGCGGACGGGTCACCGCCATCGACGCCCACTGTACAGTCCTTCTCAAAAAGATAGACGGATTGCGCGTGCGGTTTCTTAGTGTTGCGACTGCACCATCGCGGTGGGACCTACTCAACCTCTCACTTGAGGCATGCTCTCTCTGCATCCCTCGTTCATGCCCCGCCGCGATGGTGCAAACGCGCAATCAGTCTATCTTTTTGAGAAGGACTGTAGATGTGTGCGTCTGACCCGCGGCTTACACGCTTATTTGGGATAAATTGCTCCATGGACTATTGCAGAAGCAGCTTGTTTGTGTTTCTGTTTAGCCATGGGACGAAGGTGGTGAAAGACAAATAGAGGGTAGTTTATACTGCAATCTTTACTAGTTGAGTGTGTCAGTCGCGCGTCGGACGCGCGCACCCGTTTGCAGAGAATTTCCCTCGAATACCGGTCAACGCAGCAAGTTCAGCTGGGACGTGCGTTGTTAGGGTAACTAATTAACGCACTGAAGCGTAACGACCATTTTTCCATTAACGGAGCGGATTAACAATTTAACGAAAACTCAGAAAATCCGTTGAAGTTCACAGTTCATAGTTTACGGTGGAAAACGCAAGAAGAAAAAAGTGGGAAGTATTCACTAGGTTTATGAGCATTTTTTCAATCAAAACCTCTATTCTTGATGATGATTTTGAAAGTTGTCTGAAATTCGTCGAAGATGAAGCATTTCCGGACTTCGGTCATATTGTTTCACATGCTGATTCGGTTATGATGTTGTCTTTCAAGACCAGAGTCAGATTTTTGTTCCAGGCTAGTCAGGAATGTTAGCACAGAGACTATTACTTCTCCGGTTACCTAGAAATGTGGTTCGTTGTCGATATAATCAAACAGGTGGGGTCATTTCTCAACATTTGGCAATCATGGAACATGAAGAAGTTCAAGAAAGTTCATTGAAGCAGATGGTAAAGTGAAGTCATTAGGTCTTTCCTCTTCATTAGATTCAAGAGGAAGCTCATGAGATGTACTGCAGTGAGTTATGTAATGTGCAGCAAACCTAACCTTCAATGAAACCTTCTAAATTCTATTTTACCCTACCGTGACATTCTTACTTGCAGGTACGCCACAACCACAACCGCAGCTTGTTCCCTTGTCGAGCTTGAAACGTGACCAGCTTGGTCACTCCATTCTCCTTTGCAAAGAAACGATGCCTCCTGGTTCTCCAAAGACGCCGCACGATTCGATAGCCAGAATAGTTTTTGCGACCAAGGTGTGTATTTATCTTGGGTTGACCAGCACCATCAGTGAGATTTAGTAAGAAAATTAACAAGAATTCGGTTTGCATGATCAGTAAGAATTTAGTCAAATGCTTCGTTCTGCTTTCTACTCGTTTCATCTGCTTTACTATATTTTGGCTGTTTATGCCTCAGTATTTCATAATTTCAGGTCCTTTCGCTGTCTTCATCAGTAGCGGGAGTGATAATGGTACCAGTGTTGTCATCTTACTTATGGGAAGCAGCAGCTGAAAGGCCTACAATGATGATGTTCACGATAGGTATAGATTTCTTATATTGTTCTTCATGAGCTTATTTGCCCTCTCCTGTACGTTATTCTGCGGAGCCCATCAACTCTCTTATAATGAGATCTAAATAGGTCATAAGGCGGTTTTGTCGTTTCGAAACGCTGAACAATTTTCACGTCAATGTTTTAACAATGATAACAATGACTTTTGGTCAGTTGCACAGGAATTTTGGGACTGGTTGATTTCAGTATTTCAACAAAAAGACACGTTTCAGTTGCGAACACAGTTCTTCTGTTACTTTCATTTACGCCGTTGTTGCTGCACTTCTTAGTGAAACGTTTTCCCGTCAACATCTACTACAACCATGACACTAAGGTTAGTGATTAATAGATGTGATCCACCTTTTTTTCTTCTCACCACCCTTTTTCATCTCAAAGGGGGAGTTAATTATAGAGCTGCAACCTAGTGCACTTTTCTTCCAATATTTCCTTCGGATGATCGATTTCTAGTTGTGGGTCTTCATTATACGTGAATTGAAAGTAAAATGAATAGTGTTTCGAATAGTTTTAGTTTGTCAATAAGCTGCTTGTTTTGGAAATATTGGCACATTACCCGAATTTTTACCTGAAGTTGCGCTACTACATGGTACAGGGATCACGTACATCATTCATATTAGCCGGGGTGAACTTGTTAGGCGTTATTCATGCTTGCGGCGCGTCAAAGTTTACGCGCCGACACACAACGCAATACAAGGAGGGACCAGAGAATTCCCGGCAAGTAGGGAGTGTTCCTGTTTTCGTCGCCACGGCTGCCGCGCGAACAAACGGCATTTTCATTTCCGCCGCATCGGTACAACGCGAAAACTTGGTGGAATTTTGGTGCGACGCGTAAACTTTGACGCGCCGCAAGCATGAATAACGCCTTATCTGCATATAAATTTACCCGTGTATCAACACGGTTACCATGGGCAATCTCAATGATGCATCCAGGCCCAGGATTTCTCCATCTACCCTGTCTTCAGTAGTAAATGCTTAGAATAATTAGTGACGTAATTATGTATTGTAAAATTAGTAGGTTTCTTATATTCATTTTTCCCTACAGACACAAAAATACAGTCAGTGGCAGTACAGTTGCTAATATCTGTGTAAGTACTACTGATTTTTCATTGTAGACCTTCACTTCTGTTCACTATAACTTCTTTCTGAGGAAGATGGCACGACAGTTCAAGGCAAGTGAAGTGGTTGATGCCCAGGTCGCTCCTGAGATGAACAAGGTGGGTATTTTCTCATCTGCTTCAATAATCCGAGAATTGGGCATATTCTTTCATAACTTCTCGTTAGTTCCTTCAACGGGATTTTCATGTTCATCGCAGAGGTGGTGGGGGAGGGGGGGGGGGTCCATTGTGGTGGGATTTGGGTGGCATCAAGAAGCGAATAACCAACAGCAGGCATGCAAGTCCGACTACGGTCGTGGTACGGCGCTCAACGCCCAGAAATTCTCTGGGCTATGCGCTCTTTAACGTGGTGTTGACTCGTTACTAAAAAGAGGATTCGACGCCATTGAAGATATTCTGTTTCTAAGAACTCTTCCAGGTGTGGATTCCATTGGCGACAGCGTTTGTTCATAGTAAGCCCCTACTAATCTCTCTGGATCGGAATGCCTACATCGATAAGCTCGCGTTTGATGAAATGACGAAGAACATCAAAATTCCTGCAAATCATGACTAGTCTATCAAGTCATCAGGTAGGAGCTGAACTATGCTCACACGGGTAAACGTAGAAGAGATAGATGAGATAGGCTGTGGAAAGCGGTCAGCTTTTCTAGATCTCGTTAATCGTGATCGCACCACGTAGAACTTCATAGCATACTTAGCGAAAGCTTTCGGTGATGTTTTATCTCACCTCTATCATAGTGCCTATATTTTCTCGTCTAGCTTTTGTTGTTAGGATAGGTTTGCTAAGTTTATATTTATCTGTTTGTTGCCTCTTTGTACGAAATTCGACTGTTTTAACCTTGTCAGATTGTTAAGCGTTATTTAACTTTTTATTTGGATAAGATTTGTGAGACGTCCACGTACTGTCTGTTTCACCAATCTTGCCACTTGGCAGGCTTCCAAGATGAGGTAAGTCTTGCCAGTTGTTATAGCGTGAATGTTTTGGCACGTTTCCAATTACTGATGGCGCTCACTTTCCACGATTTGACGTGAGACAAAATACGTCATGTGCAGTTACACTCCGATTTTTGAAGCAAACTGTATTTACATTGATCTTGCTCTCATGTTCTATACTTGCTGGTCTTTGGAGGAAATTGCTCTTTCGGATGACATAATCGTTAGCATTTTGTAGAAAGAGCAACAATAAGAGGAAACAAGCGATAAAACCTACCAAAGTTTGTGGGTCAGCTGTCTTAGCGATCCGCGCAGCTTGCCCTAATGCCAGCAGAGCCACGGCTTCCACGCTGGCAAAACGAATGGACTGCACATGGTTTCCGACGGGATTTGTACAGTCGATAAATTCTGTCGATGGAAAGCTGTCGCGGCGGTGAGAGCCTACCTGTGGTGGTTGAGCGTGGCTTCGAGGACGCCATCCATCAAATTTCGCTTAAGTGTTTTCCTTCCCGTTTTTTTTTCATAAATTGAAGTGTACTTGGACTGTTCCAAACTGTGGCTCTGAATCTAATGAATGACTTCATCGTATAGCTGGGCGAGGTCGACTAACACAGGTAGGCCACACGCGCACGCACTGCAGACTCAGGCCGCTTCAACAACTTTCCCTGACGGAATTTATGGGCTGTAAACCACACCTAGTTGTTAGAGCCATGAGAACTGAGATGATGACTATAATTTTGCTGTTATTAGGTATAACTCCAACATACTACGGCATATAATAACAAAAACATTCGTGGCAGAGGTCATTAGGACCGGTAGGACATGCTCTAATTATGGGGATTCTAACAATAGAAAAACGCAGCTATGCTGCATAAGCATATCCAACGAATGGACGCCTTTAGACGTAATCAAAGCTTTCTGCGGAGCACGCAGAAATAGACCTTTCCTCCTACGTAAATATGGACAAAATAATGCAGTACATCTTCCCCTCATTCATGACATAAGGACACGCTTGAGGGACGTGCAACCATAACACGGCAGTGGCGCTCTTTTCCAAATAATCAGGTCACAGGCACAGGTCATATTTAAGGGAGCATCTGGCTGTCTCACTCACTCCTAACATGTGTTCTTCATCTAGAACTTGCTTTCTCATCCATATATCGTTAGTAGCAGTCACTGAGATTTTTTGAAGCTTCCTTGGGAACTACTGATGAAAGCGTCGTTGACTCGGGGGCACCAAGGAAGCTGCACTTTCGGTCTAGTTCAAGCTCCGAAACCGGTTAGTGTAAAAACGTATGAGCTTAAGATTGTTGTGCGTTCACCTCCTTTGTTCGTGTGAATTAATCCTTTCAGCAGTCGTAATCAACACGTTGTCTGCTCGTTGGTGTTAACACCACCCTACTCATATGAGTACCGGCGATGATCTTATTCTTTTTCTTTGTATCCGTTTATTGGTAGGAACGGAACGGAGCTTGGATATCCTTTTCTTTTTTGTTCATTTATGAGATCTTCTTGCTCAGGAGACTACATGGTAATGTTAGTAATTCGCACGGTTGTTTGCAGTTTGAAATGGTATGTTGTTGCTACACTATAGTTTTTATTTATAATGATTTATTCATTCATCTCTGTATAAAACATGAAAATTGCAACTAAGAAGAGTATGTAACACAAAACAACCAAAATTCATCACAAGATGACATTAATAGCAAATACATAGTCATTCCTTGGTGCATTTGGTCAGAACTTCGTATTTGTGCTTTGACTAGATTTATAGGGATCACATCAGATTTACACTGAGATGTTGTGCTGATATGTATGTACAAAATGACCTGTGAAGTGTTGCTGTTGCATGTTACGACTGAAGCCTATTCTGCCTTGCGAAAGTACCGTAATTGTACAGTACTTGTTCGTGGCAGATTAGTAACTTCGTAAATTGTGCAGTTAGTATACAAGTAAACGAAGAGATGAATATTGCACAGTAACATAGTGAGCGATACAACGAGTGTGCTTAATTTCAGTATTAAAAATTACATCATAAGTCAATATAGGGCTCGTAGAGGAATTGAGAGATAGACCATTGTGTGATAGAACACCATTCTATATGACTCTCTGCTCGTGATGCATCGTATGTTGGAAAAAGGACGGTGCCGCTGTTGTGCCCTTGGTGCATTTAAGCGCCGAAGGTGGAACGCTGAACCGAGAGAGAAGTGTGATTAGGGTCTGTGATTTGCCTGTCCACTGGATAGGCCAATCGTAGAGCTCGGCCACTTTCCCACTCCTCCTATAGCGTTTATTTATCCTGTGTTCACGTCCAAATTTGTAATGGACCAATCGCATAACGCTAGCACCGCCCCTTCCCCATCAAGATGCACCACACCAATTTACTCATGTTTTAACGGATATACGTATCTCTTTGTTTGAGAACTGCTATCAAAGAACAAGTAGTACAATTTCTGGGAAGTGTTGATACGAACGCCTGAACCCGGGCCCATAAAAATTTTCAATGGAGGACGCGTTTGAAGTTGGAGTATTGTAGTAGGGAAGGTTGCAAAAGTATAGATCCATTCCTAATCAAAATTATGGGCCCTGCTCCCGGGTCAGGTTCTGAGCTGCTCAAAAACTCAAGCAATATATGAAGCGGATAGATGTGAAGCGACCGCCCGTTACCAACTAATGCACTTGAATAATAGATCCATCACAATAATAGTTCAAATGAGACGATGTTGAGGATATTTGGGTTCGCTCTGTCACCTTGCCGAATTGCACGAATGGACTCGCGGGTCGCAGCCGTTCCGCACCAGTGTGGAATGTGTTTGACCAGCAGATCCGTAACCCGCTTTCGTTGACCGTATTCTTGTGAACCGAGAAATTTCCCGTGACACTGCGCGTTATACTCCATCAAATGAGTGCATCAACGGTGTGGTGACGGTGGCGTAAATGCCGCCTGTTGGGCACTGATCCCGTTGATCGACCTGGAAAATAAACATGTTTCATTTATGGGGAAAATTGTGAAATAGAAACGACAAAAATGTAGGATTATTACGAAAATGGTGATTTTATAGAGTTCTTGGAACATCTTCAGTCACTTCAAACAGTACGGCCTAAGAGATGCAGCTCTCTTTTCCATTCTCATCTCTGTGTCATACCTATTCTTTTCATTACCCCTTGTAACACAGAATACTTTACAAATCTAAAGAATTTAATGAAAAGTTCATTTGTACCGGGGAAATCAGTCGTTATTGCACACCTGGAAATCAGGCTGCTCCACATCACCTACGCAGCACGGCGCAAAAGATGGCGCTGTGGTTGTCGGACGCTGTAAGGATCACCGCTTTGCATATAATTTTCACCAATTCTTTTGTTTGATCATTTTTACATACATACACCAGCGGTGGACGCAG
>JARK01001476.1:66780-80382 GCA_000688135.1 Ancylostoma ceylanicum
CCCCCCCCCCCCCCCCCCCCGGGGCCTCCCGCCAACCTGCATCCGCCACTGACATACGCATACTTTTGTGTGTAAAAGTGGCAAGCGGCAATAGGGCAATTTATACAGGGTGACAACAAAGTCTTTGGCCAAAACTTTCACAGAATTTTTCCCTGGCAACTTCGGCAAACAGTTAGTGGCAATGGTGTTGGTTGTGTTGCATATGTCGCTACCAACATATCTTTAGTATATGACACAGTGTCAAAGCCTTTGAGTAAAATGGCAGCATCATAAAGTAAAGCAGTGCGAAGATGCGGTTGCTCATTTCCCACAGAGCGTGGAAAAAAATTCTATTTCTCCCATCCTTTGCTCATTTTTCGCAGAAAAACTATTGAAGCGCATCAGATTTATCGAAATTGTGCATCTTCTACATCATCTCAGCTACAATATTGGATAAGATAATTTTTGAAAGGAATTATCCAAAATGACAGCATTTCACCGCATTAGTTGGTGTAACCCTCTGCCACAAGAGAGAACCGACATGAAACATATTGTTAATAATGCCCAAAGTCTCCTCTATATTCCACCAAAAGTACAGGTTCCTGCGGCAAAGATATCAGCAGCTCGGGTGTATTTAGTCCTGAAAGTGATGCGCCAGCCATCAGCGTGGCCGCCGGAAGAGGTCTGCCATGATTTCTTGCCAGAAAATTTCGGTAGAGAACAAATTGGAAGGCATTAATTTTTCGAGAATGACCTTAAGTGAAGGCAGTTTCATCACTAGCAATATTTCCTATCGTAGTCCTTCTTTGGAGCAAAAACCACCAAGTGTTCATCTGTTGCAGTTTTCGCGAAAACACAGAGGTGAAGTCAGTGCTCAAAGTATCGATGGAGGAGTCCGTGATTGTGTTTTATTGCTAAGTCCCAACCGCACAATATATGCATGGGTGGGACCTTTTAAAGCAATTTTGTAACTACTTTTGAAGAAAAATTCATAAAACATTGGTTGTGAGGTCACTTCGGTGACTATGACACATTCACGAAATATTCCTCATACTCCTTGATACCAACATATCTGGATATACCTGTATATTTGCTTCATAGCATTCTCCTTTAGCTTGCTTCTGTAAAATTATGGGACCTATCGGTGAAACCCTGTCAGAGTTGTAGGGTTGAGTTTACCCTGAGGAGGTGCGGACTTTAGGTTATGCGGCTCGTGAGAGTTTTGAGGCCTACATCGGAAAGACTGAAGATTTGCTCGAAATCTTAATAGTGGTTTTTGAAGTTCATGCATTGTGTAAACTCATATTAAATTTTGGTTCCCTTGTCTAACCTACAGGAATTTTTATGAGTTGCAAAGCGTGGCCAAAGACTTTGTTGTCACCCTGTACAGATGCGACTTGCGTGCGACTATCAGGCGCACGCATCCATTTGCGAAAGATTTTCGATGAAGACCGGTCAACGCGGCTTGAAATTCTCAATGAAAAGAAAGCGCGGCCATCGCGAGGCCGTAAATGCGTGCGACTGAGCTGCGACTGCGATGCGACTAGTCCCTATCCCTCATCATATAGACGCACGCGCGCCGGTCGCACGCATCCAGTATAAATTGCCCTAATCTCGACAATCAGAGCCCTCAGCATTTTTTGGTGCGAACAATGGATATTTGGTTCATTTTTTTTACAGAATTACGGATTTATACTATTTTCGTTGGTTACAAGAAGTGACGCCATTATGTAGAGATAAGCCCACCTGACACTGGCTGTACAGCTTCGAATCCGATATCATGCAACCGTTGCTGAGCGATCCATTGTTATTGTGATGAAAACTGTGGTTTCCCAGTGAAATACGAGGTATGCTGGCGCTTGAGTTGAGCACGGGCTGCATCGGAAGGTCAGACGCAGCGGATGGAAGTGCACGCTGGGAGCAACACGCTCCCGACGCCATGTGCTGGCCTTGCACAGGCTGTTGGGAGAGCGTCTGCTGCAGTTCGACGATTTTCTGGGTGAGCATGTCGATCTGTGAGATGAAATGGTCCTGCGCGCGATGCATCTCCCACAGCGTTTCGTGCATGTCCGAGTGCAGCTGTAAAAATACAGGTTCAGCTGGTAAAAATTCAATTGTAAAACAGCTCCAAGTGAGAAAACATACCTTCCCAACATCAAGCAACGAGTTCCCTTTCTCCTGAAGCTTGCGCTGATCCCATTTTATCCGCCGAAACTCATTGATGGAATGCAGAAAACGGCGTTGATGGTGGCGCAGCCGCAACTCGTCACCCTTGTGCAGTGCCTTCTTGTATTTGTGGATGAACCTGCAATTAATATGTCCTTATTAGCTGGAAAAGTTGGAATTCACAGCAATCGCTAGGTAATTCACCCACCAAGTCTCCTGCAGCACCGATGCAGCCGCGTTTTTACGCTGATTTGTCAGTTTTGAATCGGCCATGAAGTTGTTCACGTGTTTCTCTGCTCGGCTCAGTTCCAGCTTCCTCGAGATGACAGCGATGAGCGCTGATGATACACCGGCACCCTGAAACATCGATCTTCGGGGCATGCAATAAATCTTAGGGGGAATTTCCCAGGAAAAAATGAGTGAGGCTGGTCCCTTGCACATTGTAGAGGCCCTGTCCCATTGTTCTACTGCTGGGTATAGCTGAAAGGTTGGAAAAATGGCTCTAAACTCTTCGCTGAAAATTTTCCTGATAACCAAAAGACAGAGTCCTTAGAAACTTCCGCCTTCAAAGATGCGCTTTCTTGATTTCGTGGTAATTTTGACCTACAGAGGTACAGTGAACGTCGATGCTTTTTGGGGCTCCGGTAAGTACGCAGCGCGACCGCGCCGTTTGCGCTGGAATCGCAGTCGTAGTGGGAAATTAGTCTTTTCTTGATAGTTTTTCATTCTATTTGATGTTAACTATCAAAAGAACTAAGTAGCTAACAACAAAACCCTATGGCTCACTACCACGGTCAGATTCCAATGTGAGCGCTGCGGCCGCGCTGCGTGCTTAATTAGTCCGTGAAAAATGCACGGCCATCGACGTTCACTGTACACAGGATTCGTATCAAGCGCTCAAGCTGTGCAAAACGCGAGAATTACAGTGCATTCCGTTGGAGAAATGAAGAAATTGTGTGGCTGCGACATGAAATGTTACCGTAAACGAAAACACCTGCGCAACACTGGTAACGCGTGTCACTACGACACGCCATGATGACAACTTTGCAATGTCCTGCGCATAGCGTGGGGATGTCCAGGCCGCCGACTTATGCGCAAACACTCAGTTACTGTCGCGGATGGGAGGCATTGTACAAAAATAGAAGCTTTATTTCCTGTGCGTTCGAAGGCGTTGGCAAAAATAGTGTGTGTCCTGCTACGAAAGGGTTTTCGCTACACGTCGTACGCTCCACCAAAATGCCTAGGGCTGTAAACTGGCGCATCGTTTCCTGTCTTCCCCACATAATCCAGCTGCGGTTTCTAACTGTCGCTGATCAGAGCCCATCAAGATTGAGGTGGCTGTCGACTCGCATAGAGATCCTCCCCAAATTGTATCCTGTTGACTATTAAAATGCTTACCACAATACCAGTAGTGATGGAGAGTGTGCGACCACAGTAGGTGTTTGGGACGATGTCGCCATAGCCAATCGACATGAAGGTGACCATGATGAACCACATCGAATTGAGGTAGTAGTGCTCCACATCCAATTTGCCATCGTATCTGTAGCAAGAATGCAGCATTTTCGTGTGAATATCGCATCAAAACTTGGATCCATGTTTTTCTCATCATTTGGTTTTTTCTGATATATGGATTTTTCCGAGATCCAGAGGACCCAGATTTCCTTGAACGGTTACCCTTCCAGACAGCACTACTACGGTACAGTAACTACTTGCATACCTTTCACACTGTGTAAACATCCACGACATGCAGATCCAGTAGGACACGGTGAACACGATCAAAACCCGCAGCGGATGATCGGCCATCATCGTTTTGATCACGAAACGAAAGTCCATTGAGATGCGGTTCAACGCGGCGATTGAACGGGTCGCTGCATCCTGAATCAGAACACCTTTGAATCTGCGAAATTTTCTGGAATCCCAATACTATGGTCTGAGAACTCATACCTGGAATTGCTTACTGTGCAGCACCATGAATCGACAGAGGAGATAAGATCGAAGGAACATGGGTACTGAAAGCAGCACGTCCACTGGTACGTCAACCATTTTGACGAGGCGTGTTTCTGGTGAGATGAACGGCCATCGGATGGAACCGGATCCTGAAATAGTGTGGGAGGTCAAGAGGCGAAAAGTAGAAGAAAAAGTGGGGGTGGCGCTCAACCGGGGATAGGAACTTGAGATTTCCACTGAAGCACAAATAGCGTGAGACCTTTAATAATAGGCAAAACGGAATCATTTTTATAATTGGGTTTAATTAGTTTCATTTAGGTTTTTTAGCTGACTTTAAGTACCCAATTTGAGAAGATTTCTATTCTTATTCTCATCTACCCTGCTAATGATGGTGACCCCTTTTCTCCAGCTCTTTCATCCAATTCTTTGCAGCTGTTTTCCAAGCAATGCAGAAGAATGAGTTCCAGTCGGGGGCCCCGCTTCCTACAATATGTCAGGACCGATTAGCGATGCGGTCTAGCAGCTCACGCGGAGATTAGCAGCTCAGCTCACTATGGAAAATTGTGGTTTGTTGCAGTTTTTGTCGCGCAGTTGTCATGGCAATGATGCAACTCTACTAGCGGATGGATTGCTGTGATATTAGCACGAGGAGTGGCAATAATGAGATAAACAAAGACTGCAAACACGGCAGAAATTGGGTCTGGATGCATCATTGAGATTACCTAGGGTAAAATTGTTAACATCCCTCGAATTTACCTATCTTTAGCATAGGGGCCAACAAATTCAGCCTTGTCAATCGCAATAGTGCATCCAGGTCTCTCATTTACTTCTAACCTGGCAGCTTTAAACATGTTTACCCATACGTGGCGTTCCCTTTGCCCCGCTGCTACCCATGGGTAATCATACCCAGCATGAGATCACCCAACCATCCAATGATGCATCTAGAGGCTGCATGCATCATTGAGATTATCCAAGGTAGATGTGTTAACATCACACAAAATTACCCATCGTTAACATCAAGGCATCAAAGCGTCTACCTGGGTAATCTCAGTGATGCATCCAGACCCCGGCACTAATGTGTCAACTGCAGTAGCTCCACATGCAAATAGTATATAGTAGATAGTTCAGAATGAAGTGTAGGGTTCTCCTCAGAATTAAGAAAAAAAAAACGCGACTGAAGAGGAATTTACACCAAGTTTCCGTCATGCTTACATCATGCAAACTTCATGCATTTACGCTATCAAACTTGATTTTTCGAGATCCTAGACAGATTCGACTTCTAGGTGGTTTCCAGTGAACTAAACTTATCGCGCCAGAGACTGACCTGGAAACGGGCATACGGCACAAATTGCCAACTCCATCGACAATTTGATCACTCGATCCATACTAACAGCCACCCGCCAGTCATCGGCGCCAGAATCGATGAGCGCAATTTTAACCTGGAAATGGATGCAATTAGGAAAAATTCGAGAAAATCGCAATGAATATCATGACTTATAATAACGCGCTTAGTCTGTATGTAAGTGTGTCTGTGAGTGTATATGTGTGTCAGAGCGTTACGAAATTCCCTGATTGGTCAGTGGTAGTGATTGCATACCGTACTCTTCTGATGCCGATAATATCAGGACGGGTATGGTGTGGTGCAGTCGAGTTAAGCAGTCGGGAAGAGAACAAGCAAGAGGTAGAGCCAATAGGGACGCCGGCATCCAAGAGTGGGTAGGCGCAACGAGACGGATCTGTCGCTGTAATAATGGTGCGCCGGCGTCCAAAGTGGGGGGAGACGGGTCCGGCGGTATGATGAGGGTGCGCCGGCGTCCTAAGTGGGGGAGACGGGTCCGGCGATGTGATAAGGGTACGCCGGCGTCCAAAGTGGGGGGAGACGGGTCCGGCGGTATGATAAGTGTGCACCGGTGTCGAAAAGTGGGTAAACGCCTGCGAACAGATCGACGGGTGCAGAAGAGGTGCATCAGTGCACTGTTGCGATAAAATGCTCTTAATCAGGTCTATCTTTGCACTAATTGTTCTCTGGCGCCTAAATACAGTGAGAGAGTACCGAATGCCCGCCCTTAGCGGTGACTATTATACCATTCGTGTCATCCTTCCCACATCACATCCCCTCCTGCGTGTTCTACCCTCATTTGTCTCTGAGCACACCGCATCGACCCTTTTATACGTTCAAGCTGATTGTTATCAATAGATCGCCTTCAACAAGCAAGGAATTGTAAACCATTTCCCGCGTTCATTTCAGGTTGAATCGGTCACATATAGCCACAGTTAACTATTTCACTCCAGAGAATGATAAAATTACTCTGAGAGACGCAAGTAGTTCTCTTTGGTCAGTCCATTTTCATGGGGGAGAGCATTTAGAGGAAACGGAGAAAAATTCGCATGATCCTGACTCTACTAGGATGGATGAGGGGTGAAGTCATGCGAGCGAAGCGAGCATAAGGAAAGTCTGGAAGTCCGGCGTCAGCCGGACGGCCAGACTGGTGTATGTATATGTAGTAGAGCGCCAGCGACACATCGGTTACTATACTCGAGGAGTATGGCCTATAAGCCAAAGGCAATGAGTACTCAGATGCTACTACAATTTTATACTACTCCTCATCGCTCATCCCTGATTTAAACCAGTGGCTCCACCACAAGCGCTGCTTCCCTGGGATTCTAGTGCAGGCGGAGTCAAGCACGTCATTGGATGATGTCACCTTGCTCAGCAAGGAGTTTTTGTAAGCTCAAATGGAACGATTCAAAATGCATTTCCAGGCAATTTCTGCTAGAATGACTTTTACTGGCTTCGTTAAACCCTTTTAGAGCTTCATACAAAGCAAAAAACTGCACTATATTACATTCAGCAATAGCTCATTTTCTAGATGAGTTCTCTTTATGGAAACACTGCGAAAAAGTTGATCTTCGATGGAAATTATCCCTTTTTGGAACAGTTCATGTCGAGTAAGGGATACACAGTGAACTCCAAACGGCCGTCTACAAGCGGCGGGAACGCAGCGCGGCGTTCTTGGACAGAGACAACCAGAGCGACCATGCGGAGCCCCTGCGTCTCTGCCCAAGAACGCCGCGCCGCGTTCGCGCCGCTTGTCTACGGCCGTTTTGAAGCTGTAGTTGGCTCTGGGCCAAAGACTGGTTTGTCCACAGAAAAACGCGTCAGATAGATGTGGATTCCCACAATTATGCTTCTTAAAATCTATTTTCTGGGAATGTGGATTTACTCGAGAACTTAGGAATTATTATTCCCCCTAAGGGAAAAAATAATTTTATTATGTTCTAAATTCTGATTTTCTGGATTCTCATTTGATAACAAGTTGTCGGATCCTGATTTCTATAACATTCTGATTTCCTCGACTATTCCAATGAATTTCATTTTCCCACAGAATTTTGTGATATTTTTGACATTCCTCTTTCATTTTTATTTTATAACTAGACGGTATACCCGGCTTCGCTCGGGAGTTTTCTACCCTCGGCTTTTCACACTGATGCGGATAGTTATTGATACTAATACATTCACTCGAACAGCCCACGAACATTTCGATGACCATCATGTTAAGTATTCTCGGTAGCCCTTTCGTCACCCGCACGTGAACAAAATAACCGGTATAAAAAATCAATCAAATTGGTGCAGAATGTTTGTTTTCGTTCGTGTTTTCGTGTTCAGCGTATTCGGTAACCCCGGTAGACATGTCCTCACCGACCCGTGGGCGAAAATGGCGAAAAATCAATAAAATCGATAAATCAATACTTAGGACAAAATGGTTGTCACATTCGTGTTCAGCGTATTGAGGAACCCCAGTACATATGTCTTCACCGACCCGTGGGCAAAAATTGCGAAAAATCAATAAAATCGATAAATCAATACTTGACGCAGAACGGTTGTCATATTCGTGCTCAGCGTCTTCGATAACCCCAGTAGACATGTCCTCACCGACCCGCGGGCAAAAATTGCGAAAAATCAATAAAATCGATAAATCGATAATCAATCGATAACCTAAAGTAGCCTAAAACCTCCGCCGGTCCAAGTTGTATATGTGTGCAAAGTTTGGTCCCGATTGGTTAACTCTCCGCGATTTCTATTCGGAACACACACACACACACATACACACACACACACACATACATACATACATACATACAGACATTCATTTTTATATATACAGATTTACCTCCATCTTAAGGACCGCAACACCTTCCACTTCAAGAAAAAAAAATTGAACTCACTTCTATAGCATGATAATTGATGAGACAACACATGAGGCATACAGTAGTGAGCACGGCTAAGGAACGAAGAAATAACGACACATTGTGAGCCTGAAAAATAACATTTTAGCGTAGTATACCTATTTCTACAAGTAAACTTCTTGTCATTCCTCTCGGGACCCCATTTACAAAATTTCAAGCACAAATGCGACCCAACATCATGGTAGTATTCCACCCGTCATCAAAGATTAGCGAGCTGTGATCCATTCCTAAGAGGCTCGCGTGCAATTCGATGCGTCTGGGAACGCTCAGACGTAATCCTTCTCATGGGATCTTGAGTGGGAACAGATCTATGCCCCTATGGGATTTTACAGAAAAACTGTGAAAAACTTCCTGGGAATACTCTAGAAACCAGTAAAGTGGTACTAGAACAAGTAACCGGCAGATGTGCAAACCAACCTTTGTGATATGAGTAGTAGGAGAAAGTGCGGTGAGCTCGGCATCGATTATGACGAAGAGTAGACCGGCAATTGCCAGGATCAACGACAGATCACAGACCTGGAAATGATCTACATTGATTTTTCGATAAAGAGCTTTTTAAATATTGTAGATCATAAAATCAAGATCAATTGTAAATAATAAAATTTTCCATTCAGATGAAATAATAGTTTTGAAGCTATAAAAACGTGTAATTTCACCTCCAATTTTTGGAGCATCTTTGGAGCTTAGCTCTCAGTGAAATTATTAATATTATGGAATAATTTTATATTTACAAGACTGTAAAAGCTCATAAAGGAAAACTCTTTTTGCCGTCACTTTCCTTTTATTGATAGGTTCAAGAAATAGGTACATACTTCTGGGAAACTAAACCCAATTAACAGACCTACTCAGTTCGAAAACTTTTTTTGCGCAAGTTTTTTTTTACAAAATTTTCTTAACCAAAGGAAGCAAATCCTCAAGAATAGGGCAAACCCTCGTATTTCCTTGCTAACGTCCATTGAAAGAGCATCAGACAAGAAGGTCAAAACGCGGTCATCACATGAATTTGCCCCCAATTTTCCCAAATGGGCAAAAACGCTTCCCGACCAAAGAACCGTCAGGGAATTTCAAGCGATTATGTTTCCCGTCGAGCCTAGCTTACTACAAGGTATTTGGATGAGTAAAAATTGACAACGATCGAAAACAACCATCAAATCACATATTATTAAGTTGGTCCAAAAGTAATCACCACTACCTCACAGTAAAGAATTGATAATATTCATTAAAATTATAATCATGATCAGCTGGTACAGATTGTAAAATATTTACCGGCGAATAAAGGGAAATAAATCTGAACAATCATAATAATTTCCATTTTAATATGTAAATTTTAAGAAATATGTAAAGCTCGATCCGAGTTTCGGATCCTGGAAAATGCAGTGCAAAAACAACCATCATTTTTGAAACAACCTAATACGTATAGCGTTATTACATTACCCACGGCAACTATCCGAAAAAAAATCCTCGAAACGAACGAAACAAGCTGATTTTCAACATATGTTTCTATGTTCTTTCTTTTTTAAAGCTTAGCATGTTGTAATTTTCGGTTAATAATATGATAAAAGTTGAAATGTCGGGTTGAATAATCACCCAACAAACTTTGCTGGCGCAGTAATATTTTCCAAGCTGGTTTTCGCTTTCTTTGTTTTTTTTTTCATGGATGTCACTGTTCATTTAGCTCATCGCTACATTTGTGAAATATAATACTAATCAAAATGTGGAGACGAGCTCTATGTACGAGTAGAGTCCATACTTCAAAGTTTAACAGGTAAGGTAGTACTTTTCAAGTTACTTGTAGCTACAAATTAGTGGTCGTCGTGATAATTGCATGCCAAAGACATGTGCTCTTTGGTGTACTAATTGTCCCAGAAAGAGATTAAGTAAGTTTCTCCTCCCAAATTTACCTTATACATAGATCCCATTTCCACTGACTGGTAAGTACACAGTAATCCTGAAGAAAGGGATGTAAAAATGAAATGAGTAATGATGAAGTAAAAATGAACGGAAAAAATGCGGATACTCATCTTTTTCGTTTTCCTTTCGAACAAAATCAGGGGTACCGTGAATGTTTTACTTGGAGGTGGGAATTATACTTAGGACCGAACAAAAGCCGAATAATTTTGTTAATTTAATAATTTAATAATTTAATAAACAATTTAGGGAGCAATTTGAACATTCAAATATTCGTGAACGAGAAAGCCCTACGCCTTTCCTAGTCACCCATATAACCCAGCATTGGTCTCTGATGTAAGAACATTTTAATTTTCTATTTATTCGAAATATTCGATACTCGAAAGCCAAAGTGTTCTATGTCGAATACATGCAAAATTCGAGTGTTCTAACATTGGAGACCAAAGTAGTGATTTATAAAGGACAAAACAGTCGTAGAAATTTCTCATTCTTGAATGTCTTAATGTTCTAATTATTCGCTGGATTGTTAGTTAAAGCTATGAAATCATTCGGACTTTATTTTGTCCCAAGTATATTGAAAATCCGGGGCATTTTTCATAATTTTATCTTTTTTTTAAATTTTTAATAATTATTCATTTTTCTTGAAACCCATCGGAATAATCAAGTTGTAAATTCATATCTCTGCCATGACACGGACAGTCCTTACGTGTTGTTCGCAAAAAAGATGGGAAGGTTCAATTATGAAGAAAAAGTTATGGTAGCAAGAAGAATGAAGAATATCATTGCCTGCAAGATAACTTATCGCTAGTAACATAAATTCCTAACATGATCTAACATGACTTCCCGAAGTGCAACCAAATATGGTCCGAATATTTTTGGCAATCCACAAAGAAAACAATCAGCACTCACCTTGTTCCGTTGAACGAACAACTGCTTTCGCATTCGGCACCTCATTTTTGCGGTGCTGTCACTGAAAGAAAGAGAATCTAGTGCAAATATAGCTTGTAACGTAAAACCTCAATGTTCTGGAAAGAGAAGTGTGCACGTGGCAGTGCCAATTGGCATCGTTACAAGGGAAACGAAGTAGATGTGGGGATCTCGTGGAATTATGGGACAAAATTAGCCTGAAAAACACCGGAACATACGCAGAAGCGTTGAATAATGATCGATGCTTAGCTACTACTGCACAGGATATTAATAGGTCTTTAGATAGCGAAAAATCTGGAGGAAATGTGATCTGAACGGCGTTAATGTATAACGTGACGGCGTTGGCTTGAAGCTTGAAATAGCTTCAGAAGCACAGCACCTAATAAAAACTCGGATGTTTGAGCCGATGCAGAGATTTGCGGAAAAATTCGATTTCGCATGCAGAGTGATATATTTAGGCTTTTTAGGGCTGCATATCTGATGTAAGCTAGGAATTACAGCTCGGAAAGTCGTTAAGTATGGAGGAAAGTAAATTCTACACTTGAGACAGATGAGACACAGTCTGGAAGATGCTGACCAGTGAGAAAGGGGAGAATCTTTTCTCAATTTACCCTTGGTCTATCCCAGTAAAATTGTCTGGTCAGTGAGTGACAGAGTAGGACCTCGCGTAGGAGGTTCAGTTTCGATATGGCAAACATGACCTATTAAAAATAAATACGCATATAACAAACACGCATTCAAATGCCTTCGCGAGAAATAATTATCTTTTTTTAAAATTAATTTTCACCTTCAATTTACATTTTTTTCGATTTATATGGTTTTTTAAAACTTAATTTGCAAATTTTGTAGCAATATCGGAATAAAGTGGAACAAAAATTAATCTGGATGACCAAAACAGTGGTGCTGAGGTATTGATAAAAAAATACTATATTCATAAAAAATTTGGGTTATAGGCGCCATTGGGTTAACAGGTTTAGGTTCACCCAATTTTGAACAATCTACGAACTCCAAATGAGAAGTCAATGAACACGCTCACGGCAACAGCTGCTGATGACATCATCTGAGACCATTAGAGTGAAAAGGCAATAAGCCCTCACCCTCGCGATCGAGCACCATCATGAGGGTGCAGCGAGTTTCTTCGCTTGCAGCGTGGATGGGATGACTTTGAGAAAGCGTGAAGGCATTCATCTCATTGAACGTCTCGTTTGCTAGCATTTTGCGTCGCGCATTTAAAGTGGCGTAATTCAAGTCAAAATTAAGATATTTTTTCGAAACAAAAACTACTATTATTAGCATTTGTGGTGAACCTTCGCTATGTTCTAGATTCTTCAAAAAATCATTCTTCTGGGGGATTCTAGAGAACAAACCTCGAAATTGGGGGAGGGGAGTACGAAAGACATGCTTTACATCATTGCACAATGTCCATGAAAATTCAAAAATTTTAGAGTGGCTCCGGAATATACACGGATGTGCACGCCTTACGCTTCAGAATGATTTGAAGATTGCCTATGTAGCTTCTAATTGGTGGAGTTATGCGCTATAGTGGGGAACGGGGAATAAGTAGGGAAAATATTAGAGAAAGAGAGAATACCAGAAATAGTGCCGTATTCGGAGAGGTAGGTGAGAAATGCAGATCATAGGCACAAATATTCAACTATCGCCGTTTTCGAAACGGACTATACGAAAGCTCCACTATATATAAGGTTGCTGGCACTACTTTTGGGACAACCTAAAGGGGTGTCAGCGAAGTTCCGTGTTAGAGCAGATCGGTGTTGGTGGAGCTCAAATGAGATTTACTTCAAGTAGAGTTCTAGAACTACTTTTGAGAGTTACTAAAATGCTATACGGGGAAGCTGTCGATGGTGGAGCTGTTAGATTTAGCTCGCTTCTGCTAGCTTGAGTGGGTAAATCGAGTTTTAAGCTTTTCATATAATGAATAAGTCCAACTGATCGTTCCAGAACTTAAACGGCAAGCATTGAGCTAAGTCTTCCAATTCCATCGTTAAAACTTCTCTCACTACAGTTTTGCCTAGTTAAATCCACTTTACAATGACATTTTAGCTTTTTAGCTTTATTTACTGTCGTTTGTGAATGTTGACAAATGAGCTCCGTTTTGTTAAACAATACCAGCAAATATTACAGTTGAAGACTGACACTGTTATTTGCTGGTTGAAGTCCAACAATACAGAAACTATTAGGCCATTATGCACCACTGGGGTTACCCGGGGTGGATGTGTTGGCACCCATGTATGGTGGGTAAGTTTGCGGGCAGTTAAGACGCTTACCCTGGGTAACTTCAATGATGCATGCAACCTCTTGAGTAATTATTGGGTTTCTGTGAATGTTTCCTGCCATTTTCAATGTTTTTCTTCGAATAAAATTTTCAGGATTTTTCAAACAATAATTAGAAGGGAATGTAGGGAGGGG
>JARK01001476.1:80586-92221 GCA_000688135.1 Ancylostoma ceylanicum
GCAAGACATTCCCGAATTTTTGAAGCAGCCGGCCTTACAAATGGATAGTAGACGCTGAATAATAGAAAATTCAGGAGGATTTTCCGAATTTTCATGAGTAGAGAGCAGATATCTTCTTCAGTGGAGCGAGAAACAAGCTTGATTCTGGAATTCCTCCAATAAAACATGCAAAATGAGCGAAAAAGTGGGAAAAGCTCCCTCCGTCCCATAATTTTGGCCATTTCTGGCGTATTTCTGCAGCTAAATCCAGTTTCCAAGATGTGCGTTCTTCGAACACCGTTCTTGCAGCATTTTGGGGATTTCACCAAGGTTCTTCATTTTTATTTATCTATTCATTTCATGCACTCGTAGATGCACCAGAAAAAGACAGATAGAGTAGTCCCACGAAAATAAGAGAACTGACATTACTTCCATCGTATTGTATTGTTGTAGCATTAAACCCCCCGGATGAAGCCAGGTACGTACATAGGCCCTTGCAGATCCCGAATGCCTAGTTAGAGCAGAGAAAAATCACAGCTAAATGATAGAATATGTAATGGCGAAGCGTTATGGAGCAGAATCGAGGAGAATGGAGGCACGATGCCAATCCTCGGCATCTCGTGACATGTGAGGAGATCACGGCGGGCTCTGCAAACACATCCCTGGAAGGCGGCGTTCTACGCGATTCCATCAACAAGCCTAATTTAGTGCAATTGAGCGTATTTATGACACGAATATTTGCCAGTTGATTAAGGATTCCAGCAAAGAAAGGATTACATCAGCAGTTGTGGTAACGACAACAACGACTGCTTGATTGCATTTCCTTAGTGTGGGAGAATCCCAACATGGGAAGTCACAAGGCTATAGACTGTTATTCCATGGATCAGTCTACTTCCGAGTCAGGTTCCAGGATAAATAATTAGTTCCGTTGCCGGTCGGAAATTGAGTAGACTATGCTGCGAGAGCACGATAGTTCATTTCCAGGTAGGTCTCCCTCACGCCGCCCTCAACCGCTAATTAGAGTGGTTTATGGAAGGCCGAAGATCACGGAATAGACGGCTCCCTACACTGAAGCTTGGTCACATTTTCAGGAGGATTACCCGGGGAAACGGTTCTTCAACACACAGAATTACCCATCGTTAGAATCGGCATCAACGCGTTTACCATAGGTGATGTCAATGATGCATCCAGGCCCAGGTTAGGTTCTATATCTGAATGCTTCGAATCTGGGTCGTACAGTATGACTGTCACGACGAAGAGGAGGAAAAGAAGGGAAAGTGGTGGGGATCCTAACCTGGGTATCCCAGGATCTTTGGGAATCCCAGCACACGCAAAATCAATACAATTATTAATGCTATGGAAGGAGTTAATATGAACAAGACTGTAGAAACCCATAAAGGAATGCCGCTTATTTGTCCGTTTTGTTCCCTTCACCATATACGGGAAATAGGACCTTCCAGGTAAGTCGAAAAAACTAAGCTCCTACCTCATAACCAAAACGGTGGATAGGCCAAGCATATGGAAGCAGAGTCATGTGTCACCTAGAGACAATATGTCAATAGTTGAGTGGTAAGTGCAGGTGGATTTTATTCCAGAAAAACCCATTAGGACAGAGTGCTCTCGCTTACTCACACATTCCTGGATTAAGTGAAAGGCCCCACAACGGTGAAATCAGTCCCAGATCCATTAAGAAAAACAGGCTTTGCAATATTTTATAAGTTTAGTTGTGACTAATAATCCTAGCAAATATTCGCTTGGGATTTTCTTCTAGTTCGCCTTCTTTTTGTTTTGCTTTAAATTCCGCCCTTTCTGAATGATAGCTCATCTAAAAAGATCAACACCATCGTTCGGAAATGTGGCCTCCCTTTGCGTCATATACTCCAACCACCACCCACACTCAAAGAGATGTTAACAGCGCCGCGCATTTACGAAGCAGGATGCTACCAACAGTAGTGTCAGTACTGCCGTGAACAGGAGATCTGCTACCTTCGTGGGACCGTTTATATCATCACATGCAGTGGATGCGGTCAGCGGTATGTGGGAGAGACAGAGAAAGCGCTTAGAAAAAGACTGGATGAGCATCGACGAACGTTCACTAATCCACAATCATATCCCACCAACAGTTTCTCCATGCACTGAACGACACGAAAGGCAGTGCCGGATTTCAAAGTCGAAGTGCTGCATCATCAAGGCGTAAAATATTGCGCGTTTGCCGACGACTGGAAATTGTACCACTCAGTAAATGCTCGAGAGGAGAGCGAACAACTACAGCGAGCTATAGACGATGTATTCAATTAGGCACAGCTGTGGGGACTACCCCTATCAAAAACAACGACTAAGGTGTTACAGATGCAATAAGTTATTTCCATACAAGCTTGGACAAGGAGCGATACTGCCACTCAACGAGGTCTTGGACCTGAGTTTCCTTGTTGACAAGGAACTCCCCTTCGATGCAAATTGCCATCAAATTGCACTGAAAGCTGATAGGGTAATGTACAATTCTTTTAGAGCGCTTTCTACAAGAAACCCCGCAGTTTTGCTCAAAGTCTATAAAACTTATATACGTCCAATTCTCGAGTATGGCACTGTAGGGTTCAATCTCTCTAAAAAGGTAATTTAGAGATGGAGAGAATTCCAAATAGCTTTACTCGGAAACTGATGATTAGAGTGGTCAGCTTCCTCTATGATGCAATACCTCTGAGTAGAGTAAGGAATGCGAACTTAGGCCTTCGTACTTTGAGCTACAGAAGACGTAGGAACGACTTACTGCTCATGTATAGAATTTTGTATGGGTTGGTGCTCTCGTTCCAAGTTTGGAGTTATGTTATGTTATGTTTGGAGTTAGAACGTCTAATTTCTGAAGTTTAACTTACAAACTTGTAATTTCCAGACCCAGGAAAAATATAAGACGAAGGTTCTTTGTCTACAGAGCAGGTACAGACTACGAAAGACTCAGCAAAAAAGTCTATTCCATCTAAGCTCAGCTTGTTTGAAGCAGTGCTGAACTCGTACTTGAAGTCATGACGTTATTGCATTTTCTCATTGTTTACAACTCAGGTGGTATTCACTGATTTTTCATGGTTGTTTTTTTAATCAGTTGCATTCTCGTTTCACTGTTTGTTATGCATGGTGGTCCATGTAATAAATACAATATAATGTAATATTCTCATCTTAAAAGACCACCAGAGGGAAAGATCATGGATTACGAAAGAAACCAGGCGGTTAAAACCAGAGATTAACAGTCGGGAAGAATTAGTGGATGCTCTGAAATTTATTGCATGACCGATTACGAGAGGCAGGAGAATGAGCAGTGATAGGATAACAGTATCTTGACCCTTTAAATACCCACTGAGGTTCTGAGACGATCCTTATTAGATTGCATCGAGGTCCAACGATTGTTGGTGGTTCTTCAAGTGGTAGAAGGCATACATTTATTATAAAATAACTACTATGTATGTACATGTGAAACGACACAATACATTATTTAAGTTATTACTAGAAGGTTAACTTATCACGCTTACCCATTTTCTTTTCCATTATGTTTTCCATTACATTACATTTTATCTCTCACTTGTGAGGTGTCTCATTTCGCCGAGCAATATTGAGCTCGATCAACTGAGAATGTTGTAATGGGCGATAGCGGAATAGATAACCACCGCGTTTCTCTGCCTCGAGAGCTAGGCTCTCACCTTTTATGTGGATCCTCATGAGCCTTGGAATGCGTAACATTACAAAGCCAACGGCGACATTAGTCATCATGAACTGTGTTCATGACAGATCGCTTTTCTTCTCTCTTGTCAGAGAGTTTGGTGGGTAAAACCAAGCACCACCTATTTTGTTCGATGTGCTACATGTATTGTGGAAATTTTGTTAAGATCTGACAAAGGCGATAGGCGCCAGAATCTTATCAAGAAAGCTGTTGAGGAAACTCTCGTACTGCATTGAACAGGAATAATCACTTTGGAATTGTTAAATAGTGCAAAAATATGTATGTACGGAAAGGTGACTCAGAATAATTGGTAGTAACTAAGTTGTGCCATGTGATACATGCTTTTCTCATTGCTCCAAACTTCCAACATTTCGAATTTCTTCCTTTTTCTACCTCCGATTTTCCAGTCCAATGCAATACTTGGGCTCACCCCTCGTCCAAATGCTTTAGAAACTCACGAAATCGGCGTGAAGCAGTCGAAAGTCGTCAGAGCCTCAGAACTCTCAGGAATATCCTTAGTTGAAGGAGTAAGGCAAATTATGAGCGACATCTCTCGGATACTCTGCTACAAGACAGGGGATAGACTGGCGCACAACACCTGAGCTCCTCTATTTTGTACATGAACATGCTACGTATGTATGTGTTTGAAAAACATGTTATGGGAAACCGTTAGTCAATTTGATTATCTGTGGAGTTTCTCGTGGATTGTTGTGTACTACGTAAGAAGGAATCGACAAGCAAGATACAAGATAATCTTCCGAAGCAGTTCCTGGCACAAGACAGCAATTTCGCTCAGGGAATGCACAATGCAGGAAACTCTTGTTCGCTTCTGTAGATCCATAACCTAATGGCGAAGGGAGACATTTTTGTAGTCTTTACACCCTTTGTTCATGCTATTGAATCTGCCGTTGCTGAGGAGATTAATCTTAAGAGCTGCGAAAAACAATCCAGAAGAAACCTAGGTTGTTTTAACCATAATGTCGGGTAGAATACATGGTTAATGGTGGCATTTTGTTGAAGATTATTCTGCAGCCGTACCGCATATTCCTGGATACACTACCGATCTGAGAGTGGTGAAAAATTACGGTAGGGGAGCGTGTTTTGCGTCTAAGGAAGCATGTTCCGCTATGAATTCATAGTCAACTGGATGGCTATTTCCGGGCATGCATCATAGATATTACCCAAGGTAACCATGTTCACCACACATGAATTCTTCTATCGTTAGCAAGGGTGTCAATGCGTCTACCTTGGGTAATATCAACAATCTCCAGGTCCGAGACACTGTTCATAGAGAAATTTCCCTTCTGCATACCTTTTTCTTTTTTTGCCATATTTTTGATCTACCCTGTATGGTTGAATTTACAAAGGTTCCAGGTCCAGTCAGGTTTTTTTATTAGAGAATAAATGGAATAAATCTGTGCACACGTCCCAATCCACTTGTTTGGACAGGTCAGAACATGAAGCAGAAAGATCGGACAAGAATTAGAACGGTGATATCAACGACAAGTGAGGAGGCGCAGACAAGCAGACCGTCTAGACGCAGGAGTGCGGCGCGTGCCAGAGGGTCCAGAGGGCTGCGCATTAATAACGAAATGAATTAATGCACTGAAGCGTAATGGACGTTTTTGACCTAACGTAACAAATTAGCAAATTAACGAAAATTCCCACGAATCCGTTAAAATCCATTCCGTTAATGGACCAAACAGTTGGTCAAATGTGTGCTTTCTCGTTCTTGCGTCCATCTGGACTCCAGACCTAGTGGAGTTTACGTTGTATCTACGTTTCAATACAGAATTTGAAGCAAAAACTTTGAACTGGACCCTCAGAATTTCCCCTACATTACCGGAAGAGTTCAACTATCCATGAAATGAAAAAATTTCACTTGAAAAAATGATAGCTGAGGACAGTCGTACGACTGTTTTACATAGGACCGAATGAAAATCGGATAAGTCAATTATGTAGGTCGATTATTAATTCAGGACCCAATCCAGAAAATCTGAATTTCCAAAAAAAAAAAAAACAGGAAGCTCCAAATCCCTTCTTGTCATTCAACAACGATTGTACCGCTCACTTTTCTCCTAAAATCCGAATCCTCGACTTATTCGAGATTGAATTTTCATATTCGAAAACATCTAATGCACTATTCGATTATAGGTATGACTGTCGACATTCATTTATTTTATTTTATTTTATTTTATTTTATTCATCTATTTGAATACACCTTAGGGTATACCACAAGGCGCAAGACTTTACTGCAAGGAAGCTCACACTGGAGCATAGAGAGCCACGAAGCGGTCGTAAAATGAGCTATGAAGCGTTTTTTCCCGCCCCAGAGAAATAAACTTCCACCACTAACGACGTCCAAAGTAGCGGTAATTTGATACCTACGTCAACAATGATGTAACTAAGTAAACTAAAGATGTGGCTATGTTGGAAATTGTTGGAAATCCAGCGAATTGAAGCGAAAAATTTCAAAACCAGGCGATCCATGCGAATACCTGTCGTACCTTTGGAAGACGAGCTTATCAGGTAGGAGACTTTTTCCAGACGTGAGAAGTAGGAACAGTGAGAATACTGAATATAGAACCCCCTTTTTTACCCTACGAAAACTAAAACTTATTTGACAACCAAACATACAGTGCGCATCGATGGCGACGACCCATCCACGGCCTTAAGAAGCACGTCACGCAACCGCGCCGCACGCGCCGGAATCGTTGTCGTCAGCCGTCGGAGTGCTACCTCTAGGCGCTTTTCTTCCCAATTTGGTGATCTTTTCACTTTTTTTTCATGTTTCATAACAAGAATTAGCATAGTGGCAGCAAACGACATCGATTCCGGCGCGCGCGGGGCGGTTGCGCGGCGTGCTTGTCAAGGGCAGGAGTGGTTACCGTTAGCGACGCTCATTGTGATTCTATTGCAGTTATCGCGCCTATTTTTTAACCAGGACAACTAAAAGTGTGGAAAAATACAGCTAGACATGAGTGGATGCCAAATATTTATCGTTGTACCGTAGAATCGGGCGAAATCCTAGCAGAATTGCAGGGAGCAGCACCAGTGCACAATCCGCCTCTATTTGCTCGTCCTGCGTCCGGATGACGGATATCTAATTTCAAAATAAGCTTAAAAACGAGTACGACGAGGGGTGAATCGCTCCGCCTCAGCGGGATGCACCGCGCAACATTCAATTTGTGGATTATGAATGGGGATCACGAATGGGAAAAAGCCCCATCGAAGCGATCGTTTCCGGATCTAGAGAGAATCGCTCCCTCAGAGATGTCTCGTCTTTCTGATGGTGATGTCCTTACAGCGATCGAATGGACGATGAACTGATCCAGCCATTAGTGGATTTGCCCTCATAGGATGTCAGCACTTGATTAGTGCCTTCAGGAAGGGCAACGAGAGAACGAAATCACAGCATCAGCCCATGAGACGATTCAATTTTTGAGGAAAACGTCCAAGACACAACTCATTGACGCGTGGAACCCGTTTCATAGCGCTCTCCTCTTTATTGCAAGTCTATGTGATCTGGGTTCAAAAACCGAATTTTCCGGAGACCTAGGAACGTTTCCAGCTGGAATTCGGTTCAAGTTGAACAAGGAGAAATTCACTGCTAGCAAATAGAAGTATTCAAAGCCTTTGTACCCCTCGATTCCTTGAAAATATAACGGAAAACTGGTGAAGAAAATCCCTCATGACCTATAGAACTGTGCTCCGGGGAGGAACGAGGATGCTCAGGTGATCTCACGTATCCGCTTTACCAATAAAATTCAAAGAATGTCTGCAGGAATTGCACATTTCATTTGATTTCTTCAGTTGCTGGGCAATTTTTTTCTTGAAACCGTCACGTATTTCCATAAGCCCTGCTGGATTTATTGGAAATTCCAGGGACAAATGGTGGTTTTCGTGCAAATCCTGGGCAAATTCTTGCTCAGTTTCCAGAAACATTCCACACATTTTCCACAAATTTTAAGCCGGAACTAATGAGTAAGGTAGCAAAAAGATGAAGAAGCGTCGAATGAATGTATGAATAATGATGTGATTGAACGAATGAATGAGTGATCAGATGAGCCATCGAATGAATGAATGGTGTGATTGAATGAATGAATGAATGAATGAATGGTGTGATTGAATGAATGAATGAATGAATGAATGAATGAATGAATGAATGAATGGTGTGATTGAATGAATGAATGAATGAATGAATGAATGAATGAATGAGTGAATGAATGAATGAATGAATGAATGAATGAATGAATGAATGAGTGAATGAATGAATGAATGAATGGATGAGTGAATGAATGAATGAATGAATGAATGAATGAATGAATGAATGAATGAACGAGTGAATGAACGAATGAACGAGTGAATGAATGAATGAATGATCGAATGAATGGAGCGAATTAATGGATGAATGAATGAATGAATGAATGAATGAATGAATGAATGAATGAATGAATGAACGAGTGAATGAACGAATGAACGAGTGAATGAATGAATGAACGAGTGAATGAATGAATGAATGTATGAATGAACGAATGAATGAATGAATGAATGAATGAATGAATGAATGAATGAATGAATGAATGAACGAGTGAATGAACGAATGAACGAGTGAATGAATGAATGAATGAATGAATGAATGAATGAATGAATGAATGAACGGGATGAATGAATGAATGAATGAATAATGAATGAATGAATGAATGAATGAATGAATGAATGAGACGAATGAATGAATGAATGAATGAATGAATGAATGAATGAATGAATGAATGAATGAATGAATGAATGAATGAATAATGAATGAATGACATGAATGAATGAGTGAATGAATGAATGAATGAATGAATGAATGAATGAATGAATGAATGAATGAATGAATGAATGAATGAATGAATGAATGAATGCTTCTCACGACAAAAACGTGCTATAAAGACCGATTTCTGCAGAGATTTCAGGAATATGAAACACTAAATTCCTCTGAAATTCACCGCAACTGTCGGAAAGAGGACTGCTCACTGCACTTATTGGTTTCTATGAGTTTTCTTCTCCTCCCGCTCTGCTTTCCCAGAAATCCCCGCGAAATGGTGATCGATAGGGTTCTGTTGCTGTGATGGAACCCCATCATAAGATGGATTATGAGCTAGTTTTTAATAACACGCGGTTGGATGAACGCGGCCTATGTTTTAGATGACATTACTGCCGCTATTCAATCATCTTTCCACTAAGCCGTTCGGTTCATAATACTTAACTTCCTCTTTTTACATTTTTACACTCCTTACTTTGTCACATTTCGACGATTTACCGCTTCTTGGACGAAAATGCAATGCTCAACCCCAGCAGAACCGTGGCTTGTGAAAAATTTTTAATTGTGCTCCATATTTAATGAGTATGTGGTATCTAGGGGTAATATGGTATAGTGATTGGGTAATTGGGTAATTTACGGGTAAAACGCGAGGAGAACTAGGTGAATTTCTTTTTGGAGTGCATGTTACACCAGGAATACAAAAAGACTGCGATTTATTTCCAAAAGCAAGGATGCCGAGAATTCAGAGTCCACTACCCCTCAAAGATATACAATCCAGAATCACCAAAGAACTCGGAGTGCAATGATCCAGCCGAGAAAATTAGGGAGAGACGAGAAGATGTAGCAAAATACATAATTACCTCCGTCCCGTCCACGTAACCCCCCATTAGAGGAAGTACTATCGTACCCGGTAGTTCTTGAGGATTAGAGGTGTACTAACTGAGAAGTCACAAGGTCAAACAGGGAAGAACACCTCCGTAGACCTAACACCATCGAAAAGAAACTCAACGGCGGTTCTAAGCTTTGGGAGGAAAACTTCGGAAGATGTGCGGCTGTGGCGAAACGAGGCGCCAAATTGCGAAGATGTTGCCGGAAGACGACGTGTCAACAAGGTGTTCAAAACATTTTGCCGGCCCGCCGCACCTCTTCATAGAAGAAGCTGCTGCTTGGTGAGCTACGGATCGCAAGGGTTCATAGTGTCTTGAATCGGTGGTGATGTGGACGTTTCTTGCTTATGTCTCTGGGTTTGAATGCATCAGATGCATCGTTGAGACAATCCAGGGTAAATGAATTGCCTCTCGTGTTATCTATGAGTAAACTAGTACGGTTTTACAAAGGGTTTAGGGCAAAATCGCCCTCTAAGTCTCGATGTACCCGGCGAGCGGCCAAAAAGTCAACAGAATCAGCGATGGTTCGACACAGTCCACTTCGACTTGAAAGTAGCTGGCACCAACAAGGCCCACGATCGGGCCAAATGGCTTCGCGAATCAGCTAAACAGACCTCGCCAGCACACTTACACCGGACAAACGCTAAAGAAGAAGAAAAAATCAGGTTTTAAGAATTAGAAAGATTCTGCAGTTGCAATATGACCAAATCACGTCCATTCCAGATAAAAAAAGAAAGCAAAAGATACAGAAATACCCCAGAATGTAAAGTCAGGGATGAATTAAAGGATATTTTTAAAAATTAAAATCATGGGTGCGTGCGGCGCAGTGGTAAGAGGCCCGCTGCGCAGGTACACGGTCGATGGTTCGATCGCGCCCGCGGCCAACCAAGCCGTCCATCCCTCCGGGGTCGGCAAATTGGTACCAGAGGAGCCTGGGAGGATGAAGCACTGACTTGGTTCATCTGACTCTTGAATTGGTTCAAGATGTAATATACAGCGGGCACATGTTCAAGGCCATCAGGAGTGAAATGAAAGCAAAAATGCATCGCATTCACAAATGTGCGTAACAAGGGATTTTGATTGAATCTTTATGAAAAAAATTTAGTGAATCTTTACAATTTTTTAGTTGCGAGAATTTTCGATTTTTTAGAATTAGGTTTAGTATAATTTTCAAAACAGCCGTAAGCAGTAACTCGTAAATCGTAATTACGAACATCTTTGATCGGATTTCACTAAAAGAATCTATGCCCATTCTAGATACTGCTGCAGATACTTAGTGGCTGATGTCCCCAACTCCATTTGGTTCAATCCAAGATAAAATAATCCCAGATTTCATTCGTCTAACGTTTTCGGACCCTGTCAGAAGTCATTCTCCAGGAAATATCGTACATTTCGAAAAGAAAGGAACTGTTTCAACGTATATAAAAGAAGTTGCTGCTTCTACGATCGAGAAAGTATGCTCTGAATATCCTAGCAAAACGCGTCACTTTTAGTTCTCATCTAGTATTCTCAAGGAGAAGAATCTTATGGAACGTCTTGGTTCCAGAAATGCAGAAACGAAATGCTTTAAAAACTCTGAGACATCGCTATCCTAGCACAACCTAGCGATCGAGCACATTTTCCACGACTGAATCAATTGCCGCTGGAAGCAGACGTTTAGTTCAAAAAAATCCAGAAGAGCGTCATTTCGCCGCAGCAATTACAATTCCCTGATGAGGTCAGCGAGCGCAGCAATGGCTGCGGCAGTTTATCAACAGCCGAAGCGAAATGTAGAGTATTCGTTCCTTCTTCGAGTTAAGTTCAAACACTGAAAGATTAAGAAAAACAAATTTTATCAACATTTTTAATTTTTTTCAATTTCGGATTTTTATTTGCACTTTAGAAATGGTTCACCAAAGAGCAAACGCGTTCGCTACCAAATGAAATCCACAAAAGCCAGGAAATGCTGCGGCGGCTGGTAAACAAAGTTTATGGGAAGAATAATACGATCATCGACGAACGGCACAAGGGGGAATTCGTAGAAGTTCGCTCGCACTTGGCGGCGGCGGCGACAGAAATTGCCTAGCTCGCCTCAATTTTCCAGCGTCCGACGTATTCCTATAAATATTCCGTGGAAAAACCATTTACACTGGATAAAGTACGTGTCTCCAGGGAGCATGGTGAGAACAGCTCGGCCTACTATAGAGACCCGATGTCGAGTCCCGGTTGGAAAGAAGGTTACATACGAAGTGTTGGAAAAACGGCGGGGGGGGG
>JARK01001476.1:107138-117506 GCA_000688135.1 Ancylostoma ceylanicum
GGGGGGGGGGGGGGATTGTTCTGACAGCTTGTTCTCCTTAAATTTTCTCGTGCACAATTTAATTTTTCAAATTCCTCCATTGAATCGCTTACATCAATTGTTCAAGGTTTCATTGACATTACAATTTTTCCATCTGCCACCATATCGGCTACAAGTGGGTTTGGGCCATTATAAGACGAGATGGGGCGGGCCATGCTTCTGTGATTGGACAACTGAAAGGAGGGGCCAATCACAGAAACATGACCCATCCAATTTCGCCTCCTGAAGACCCACACCCTGTATAAGTTAGAAATTTTCTTTGTAAGAAATGGCGACCTCTGAGAAAGATGTGAATGCAAAAATGATAAAAACGTGATCTACCTAAGGCAAGAAAAGCAGAGGTCCATTGTTGTAAAAAAGGAGAAACCCTCCTAGAAAACAAGTTATGATCTTCCGGTGAACAAAAATGACCAATTACAATGGAACATCTTCCAAGCGGAGAGTTTTTGGTATTTTTTCCTGGATTTTCCTCACAAAAATCGAGTTTTCCCCTTGCAAAAAAAACGGCATTCCATATTCTTACGCCTGGTAGGATGCAGGTTACCAATTAGCCCTTTTGAGCCACATGCACGTTTGGTATTACCCAGGGTGTGTCAATACCATATAAATTTAAACATCCTTATCATAGGCGTCAACGAGTTTATCCTGGCTAGTCTCAATGATGGATCCAAGCCCTGGGATTCTGATGAGAGATCCCGTAAATCTGGTTAGCCCTACATATTTTCTCCTACTTTGACTCTGTTTTGAAATTTTTGCTTGAATTCCAAGAGGAAGTGCGGAAGATGAGGTAAGGGGAAGTCACATGAATTTGAGTCGAAACAACTGGATTTATCCGGAATTTATCCAAACAAAATAACAGAGAATTCTCTGAGGTAATGTAGACCTGAAAACTTTCGATCACACTCTCAAACGGTCCCGTTTAATTTGCTGCATTTTAAAAATGCAAGAATAGCTCGAAGATCAGTCGGACATTGTCGGGGAAATTTTGGAAATTTGGGACAGGCGTCAGTTGTACGAATTTTTACACACAGAGAAATTTACTAAGAAATGGTTTAAGATGGTCGGAAAATGGGAAACCTGTACTATGAGGAAGTGAGATGGGGCACTAAAACCATGGAAACATACATATGCTCCGAGGGTATTGAAGAGGATTAGTCTCGTCAGTCAGAGACGAGCAGAAAAAAAGAAACGACCAGAAGGAAAAAAAAAACAAACAAAGGCTTGAAAGGTCAAAGCGTTCTAGTATCGTCGCAGTATCTATTACATATTTTCAAGGATTTTACTTAATTTCCGGAAATTTACAAACGGTAATTGTTGCGACGTTGACGTAGATGTATTCTATATCGAGTGTTAGTATAATATGAGCCTATTTTTTCGAAGAATAACCAGGATATGCATGTTTATAGCCTCTTGACTTTATTTATAGCATAGGAAATTGCTAGAAAAAAGAGTTATTTGACGGAAAAATTAAGAGCCAAAGAGAGCCAGAAAAGGGGGGGGGGCCGACTTCCAGCCATCCTTCCAGGGACTTGGAACTTGTCCATGAAAACTGGCAAAAAGTTGGGATTACGGATGTTTTTAGCCGAGATTTGAAGCCAAAGAAACTTGATTGACAAGTCAGACTGACTCATTGTCCATCACCATACACCTCCCACCAAGTGAACACGACATTTGACTAATAGGACTTCCAGGAAAAAGCGGCCATAGAGTGGAAAAACGTAAAAATCTGGCAGAAAACTGAACACTGTCCAGAAACGAAGCAAATCCTTACACTCATTGGTGCCGAGCCCGTTCAGAAACTCCTCAGTGCGTTTCTTGAAACTCTTCCGTTTAAACGGTGAATATCGATCGTTGTAGCGATCGTTGAACGACCGTACCCCATCCACAGATGAGAATCGGCGTCCGCCCAGTAGCGGCTGGGTGGGGGAGCTGTCCGCACGGCGGAAATTCCCATTTTGGCAACAGTACGGAATAGATCCAGCAAGGAGTTCACTGCGTTTACGACCTCCCATGCGCAATGTGTCTCATTGACGCATAGTTACAGTAGGAATAGTAATCGATTAGCGATACGGTAACTAGCCAATACAGAAGCGTTGAGGCTCTTCCGGGCAGCAGCGCGGACAGGCACACAGGCAGGCAGGATGCGGCGGCGGCGGCGGTTTGGGATCCGCTCACGTCCCCCGCCGCCGTCGCCGTCGCCGGCCCCGCCCCGCCCCCCGTTTCATACCTGACGACGTGCGGGGCGGCGGGCGGAAATCTATGCTCTGGGATTAGCGATGTGTGTGGACGGAGTCGCTGCCGGTGAGCCTATGAGTTATTTCCTGAGTTGAGAAGGAGGATGAATGGGAGGGGAGTAGGGGTTAAATAGGCGGGGGATGGCAGCAACTAGGGCTATTCACTCTTTTTGGTTCTGAACTCACTTGCACCCTTTTTAGTAAAGGACCTCTATAGCAAGATTCTTAGACGTCCTCGGACCCGGGCTAGTTTATGATCTACCTTCCTAACCAAGCTGGACGAGTTTTCCCGGCCAAAAATGGATACCTTTTGCTGGATATACTCTTCTGAAAATTCAAAGCATCCCAAATGTTCACGAATCCAGCCATAAGTAGAAGGGTGAAACCTTGCAGGGCTCCGACCACATGTAATATATCATTGAGATCACCCAGGGTAAATCTGTCAGTACTACATAAATTTACCAAACGTTAGCGCTGGCGTCGATGCTTTAATTTCGATGACGCACCGAGGTCGTGGATTCCGTTGAAGTTTTGGTCCAATTCTGGATTTTCCACCGAATTAAGTAGAAATCTAGCCCTAATTAGAAGGACAAGGCTTTGCAGAGTTCTCGCCACACGTATTACTGAATTACCCAGGGTAAATGTGCCAACACTACATACATTTTCTAAGCAGCCCGGGCGTCAATATGTTTACCCTGGGTGGTTTCCATGACGCGCCTAGGTCCTGGATCCCCTCAAAATTCCGGTCCTATTCTGAATTTTCCACCAATCCCTATGGAAATCCTATCATGGCTCCGAGAAAAGCACCTAGATCCTGGGTTAAAGCTTACCCAACACAACAAAATTTGACCACATGGGCCTGAATGACCCGCTCAGGTTACCTATGATTAGCAAGTTAATCTACGCAACGTTACCAACCGTTAACACCAGTGTTCACAAGTCAACCCTGGGTAAACTCGATGATACATGCTGCGGGTGATTTGTTTTTCTAAATAATGCTCATAAGAAATTATTCAAACTAACCATATTACTTTACCCTAATTAAACTGTCAGGAAAATTCCTTAGTTTCTTTAGATTAGTTAGTTAGTCAGTATTTATTTTAATATTTAGTTTTTTAGCTTATTTTTTAGTTTCTTGGCAGAATGGACCTCAAATGCCTGATTATCCTGAATAACTAGGGACTCCAGACTCTGAGGATTCTCCTCCTCCAATTTCCAACGCATTTCCCTGTCCTTAATAGGATTAGGAGGAGGAAGTGGGGCTAAGTGAGACTAATCCGCGACGTTTTTCGTGGATAATAAAAACTTCAAATTCAACAATTTCCAACAGCTTTCCCCCATTTTAAACAGAGCTGTGATATATAAAGAGGATCATAACAAGGAGAAAGGGGGGGGGGGGGTTGAGGGGAACTATTCTAACTAGTANGCTAAGTGAGACTAATCCGCGACGTTTTTCGTGGATAATAAAAACTTCAAATTCAACAATTTCCAACAGCTTTCCCCCATTTTAAACAGAGCTGTGATATATAAAGAGGATCATAACAAGGAGAAAGGGGGGGGGGGTGTTGAGGGTTGGATTTTCACTAGCGATTCCAGAGATTTTTGCAAAAATTCCAACCAATCCACAATTTTTTGGATCCTCATTTGTAGTTCTACGCCCACTGTCCCGCTTTTTTCTCAAAATCCAGAAACCTCAATAGTACTGAAGTTCCTAGGATCATATAAGCTCAACACGGAAAAACAACATCCAGAAAGGAACAACGTTTGGTGTACAATTTCACACAAAACATAAAGTACATGTACATACTTTTCTATTATTCCAGTAAAACTGAAAACTTGTTGTCTCAGTGTGAACGCATTGTACACCCAGAGGTTCTGTTCCATCGTGGGAAACTTGAAAGTAAACTCACGTAAAATAAGGCAGCTATGATGTGAAAGTCATTTCTGCAACATCGCCCTGAGAAATTTAGTAAGAAATAGTACGTGGGAAGGAGACCCAAATATTTCAATACAAGAATTCGTGGGCTCGTTTTCAAAAGTTAAAAGTTGAGCAAATTTTAGAGTGCAATTCTTTTGGTGTACATTTTTCTGGATAGTTTCTATCCAGAGAAGGGAACAATTTCCGATCTCTTTAAGTGCGACTTGTTTCAGTGCATGTGCCATTTTTCGTGCCATCTCTCCAAGATCTTTTGTTCCCAGTAAATTTTCCCTCATGCAAGGGAAATAATAGGGTCCCAATAGTGAAAAAAAAGCGATGCGAAGCGCGAATGCCACTTTTTGTCACAATTTAGGTGTTATGTGCGCAGTTGTCGTGTTACAGTGAAGGGACCATTAATTTTTTTCCGGGCACAATCCAAAAGAACCCTTGAATAATTAATTTTTTTCCGGGCACAATCCAAAAGAACCCTTGAATAATTTGCTGCGAATCTATTTCGGACCTTCCAAATGGAAACTTTGGTGGGTCTTTGTACGGAATTCATTTTTTAACTTTTCGATTCTTAATTTTTTTTTGAAAACTTTTTTTTGATCTTCAACAACTTCTAACTGAAGATGTTCCAGCAAAAATAGGAGAATCTGTGGAGCAAGCCCTGAAAAAAAGTCTAACTAGGCCGAACGCAAGATATCACAGCTATTTTTACAGTACTCCTATTCATCTTTCCTTTCATTTCATTCTCTTAGAATTTTCAGGAGCTACAGAAATCTACAAAAGTTACCGCCAATTTCAGCAATCTTGCGTCTTGGACGCGTTCCAAATTCCACGATGGAAGGGGTAGATATAGCCAGGTTGGTTCATGTCCAACATGATGAATACGGTATGAATATGAATAATACGATTACGCGTCGAATAAAAAACCTGCTGTGCATCTGCATCCAGCACATGGAGTAACTGTAATTTCTAGGGCGTGGAGCGCCATATCTAGTAAAGGCAGTGCAGCTGACCTCTGCGAATGGTCAATTCATCCGATTGACCAATCACAGGGCCCGTCCGCGCCGCGCTTTCCAGATGGCTGCGTGACAAGACGTACGCTGCTGAGCTGTGATTGGTCGATTCATGCGCTCGTCGCGGCTTCAGTCTTCAGACGTACGACCAGCGCTGCGGAGAAATAGACAAGTTCTCTGGGATAGATGAATGCCATAGGAGCCGAAAAAGTGTGAGGGGTGTCCACCGAAGTCATTCTATGCGTCGATTTTGAAGAAAGAACTCGGATCTAATGGGCATACGCGTGCGGCGCGGTTGCGTCGCGGCGTGCGTCCTGACCGCCGCGCTTTCGATTTATACCGTCTTAGACCCTGATTTTTGAGATAGATGACACTTTGTTGAATTCCTCTAATGTCATGACACCTAGAATGTCTAAGCAAATTTCATTTATTACTAATCGTTATTTATTATTCGTTGGCCTTCAATTTCATTGAGTAGATATTATTTTCTATTTATTTGTTTATTTATTTTTTATAATTATCCGTTACAATGTACTCATAAAAGGTCAAACGAAATAATACGAAACATACCGTTAGTACAGATCTCATCATTCCAGCTACAGGGGGGATGGGGTAAGGAGTTAGAAAAAGAAAAGCTACTGTCCGTAAAAGTAGAGTATACCAATACATGCCTGCTTTGTCTGCTCTAGACCGTTATTTACCCTGATATTCCGACTCATTCACCATATATAGAGCACATCTGCAGGCTAGCCCGAGTGCAAGGCCTATCTCAACGCCGCATTCAAGCTAATCTCTTCCTGGAATCCAGGTATCATCAGCGCTCGCTCGTTCATCCAGTCTTTTCAGCTTCAACGTGAGCCGCGTGTGATGAGTGCTATAGAGGCATTAGCCATGGAGAAAAAGCGCCATACAGCCGAGCTGCCGCCGTTTCCATGTCGACAAAAGCTGTGACTCGAGGACCGTGTGTGTGCCTATCAAACGTATGTAGTCGTCCTCGGCCAGGAAACACTTCAGGATTCTGTGAACAGCGCCTGGATTGCACTAGAGGGGCAACGACTCGATCCTGGTGGTAGCACCCAGCCTGACAGGGACAGGTTCACCGTATGGGGTCCAGATTCCCAGGGGATTTTCCTCGATAAGGTGAGCCAATTCTCACACAACAAACTCGTAGCCGACAACAATTAGCTCAATTGCAGGTGCACCCGGCGCTTGTGTGTGGAAAAACTTCCCCGTCCAGCTCCTGACTATCAATAATCAGCCGCCGGCATTCGCCTGATTCTTAGAAGTTGCCGTCGCTTCGAAGGGCACCGCTACAACGGGGGCTAGGCCAAGCTCGTTTAGGGAGAGCAGGGGAAATGGGGAGGGGAAAAAGAAAAAAAACTGTAATTGCTAATATAGCGCTTATGTAAAGCCACCAAATTACCCATGGTAAAAAAACATCCGTGCACGCTAATTCGATGGATATAGGATAAAATTGAATAATCAAGTACAGAGCTGTTAAATACAAGGATAACAGTGACGCAGACATCATAGTAATGGATTTAATCCGGAAACGGAGGAAAAGGAGGTAAATTATCCAAAATTTCGCAGGCGCTTGCAAAAGTGTTCCGCTTGAGTGAGCCTCTGTACGCAAAGGAAATTATGGATATTTTCCAGGAGTCCAGGGACCATCCTAGGTATTTTTTAAGGACGAGGATTTTCTGAGGATTCTTAAACAATATTAGTTCCCCTTTTCATAGATTCCCTTCTGTCACTCGCTGTAGGACAGTCTGACCTATTATGACAAATCCACTGATTTTCATCCCAGAAAGTCCATGTATATGGGCACTGAGTAAACTCCTATCTTTCTACCTAGCAGAAGAGGGCGAGTTACCCAGGAAAAATTGATGAGTTCCAGAACCAGCAGCACTTCTGGCCATTACTAACCAGTTTTTGTCCTGTCGATCGCATAAAATCAGGCTGTTCTTGAGCGGAAAACTCGTCCACATTTGGGGAACAGAAATGGGCCTATCTTCCCATAATTGTCCACGAATTTGGCCACAGGTCAGGATACGACACAGCCCTTCCAGAAATATTCGCTATTCTCACCAACTACAGCCGAGCAATGGCGGAATTCACTGGGCTCCTGTGTTCGTATTCATGAACGTCCCTCAGAAGGTTGTGATCTACCCGTTTTCCTGAAGTGGACGAGTCTTCCGTGTTGAAGAGGTTGCTCTTGTAAAAACTACTCGTTTCAGCCAGCACTGAGACTTAGCTGCAAAGATAGCGAGATGTTACGTATTTTGCTGGAGAAACTCGTCCGCTCTAGGTATGCAGGAAGCTTAAAACCTTCCCAGGAACTTCCATGAATACAAGCAGCGGGTAGGCTCCTAGCTTCCTACCTAACAGGAGAGAACGAGTTTCCCAAGAAATTGAGCTCCAGAACCAGCAGCAATTCCGGCCGCAATTAATGAACACCCAAGGATCGCACTCTTGCTGTTCCTAGGAGGAAAACTCGTCCACATTAGGGGAACGGGGAATGGTCTATTTTTCCGTAAACGTTCATGAGTTTCGCTACAAGGTCTGAATGTATCACTGAGATCAGCCAGGGTAAACGTGTTGACAACCGCGTTAATGATGAGCAAATTTTGGAGTGAGTAACGCTTTTACCCAGGACAATCTCAGTGATGCATGCAACCTCAGGCAGGTTGCATCCTGAGGAGGTTCAAAAAAAGGAGGAATCTTGAAGAGCCTTAGTCAGGCCTCAAGAACCTGTTACATCCCATTCAGGAACTTTTTTTTGCTCTCTGAAAGGCTGAATTTCTCGTTACACCTCTGCCAAACGCTGCCGTAAATTCTCTGAAAAGAGCTTAATTTCTAAGAAAAAACTTTGCCTTCTGAGTAATTGCAAGAGCTGCAAGCGGATTCATTTTCGTCTTAGAGACTCAATTTTTTACATATCGCAAGCGTCCACGACTAAACAATTCTGGCAGCGGGCAGCAAGTGCTCCAACTAAGCCATAGAAAAAACTATCTTCTCAAATGGAAGCTAAGCATTGGGCTGGGAGTTTGGCAAAAACCACCCCTACTTTGCTGCCATCAAAGCAGAAACGTTCGGTCTTCATGGTCGGGAGAATTGGAGAACTGAATCGAAGGGAGATTTCGTGTGAGTCATAGCAGGTTTCGAGGGTACAAATCTTGAACATTTAATCATTTTAATCCCTAATGGAATGATATCGTAAAAAGTATCATTAATCCACATGGAAGAGATGAAAAAAAGTAATGAAAATTATCCTACATAGGAAAGTAAAAGTTTTATCTAAAACTACTCGATGATATTTCCAGATACAAGCAACGGTATTCGGAATCATCTAGTAAGGCTTTTTTGACAGTAAAACATGTGGGTCTCAACCAAGCGTAGATCAGAATATAGCCATATAGTCGCACCTCCAACTGGTAAATTTCACTCTGAATATACGGCCATTGTAAAAATCAGTCCAGATTTTCCATTTTTCGGAATTTTCCTGATTTGTTGAGGAAAAAGTGAACCTGGACACTCCCTTCACAGGCAGTGTCCCACCCCCAGTTTGATTTCCGAGATTCCCATATGACTAATTCCAGAAGGACACGTTGACTAAATGGTATACATCATTACCAGTTTATGTACCGCAAAATCCGCTTTTAGGACCTTGATTTCAGGAAAATTTGGGGCGGAGTTTACGCTCAATACTGGACATCTGCCACGTATGTCCATATGCTAGACGCAATCCTTCAGAATGTTCAACGAGTATGGAACGCTATATCTGGATAGGGCAGCGTGGTCAAGCTCTGTGATTGGCCAATTCACGCGAGCGGCCAATCGCAGAGCCCAGTCGCGCCGCCTTTCCCAGGTATAACGCTCCACACCAATATTTGACGTGTTTGATGATATCGATCGATAATCGATCGATAGCTATATATCGCTTGTTCGAAAGTGTTATTGGTCGATGACGATGAACATGCCAAACATGTTGCTGGAGTAGGAGAGGCACAGCAGGCGAATGTGGCGGATGTCCAGTTTGGTGCGAAGGCCTTTCCGTAAAATAGAGGGCTAGCAAAGGGGTTCTCGGCAACAATAGAAAGGCCACATGCATCAGTGAGATTACCCAAGGTAAACATGTCCCCCCTCGGGACGGGCATGCACCGCTGGGTTGACTAGTCAAACGTCTAGTGCTCGTCAATCTCATTTACCACAGACGTTTCGTAATTAGTCTAGTGTGATTTCAATTTGCTACCTACGGGAACAATTTGGTTACTTTATGGGTAAAATAACAAGTATGACAAATCTATATATGCTCAGGCACAGTGTGAAATTAATAGTGATTGAAAACTAATAACGCGCTCTAAAGCCAATTGACTGCGCCAAATCGAAATGCGATGAAATCGGCGAAAAGAGGTTGATGAATGAGGCTCTAATGAGGTGATAGGGCTAGTGGCGATACAAGTCGATGAGTAAACGTGTGGGTGCCTACTCGTGACTGAGTAGAAAATATTCCATTATTAATCAAATGACCAGGTGTTCCTAGAAAAGTGCAGATTCCTAGAAATTCCCGCTATTGGTGGAATTGCAACGAGTTCACCAGCTGGTGTCTGGTGGTACCGTTACCCGAGGATCCGATTCTGATAACTATTTGGTGGTCAAGTCTGTTCCCTCGCGTGCATAGTAAAGGCCAGAAAGTCGGCTATTATTGTCTATAAAGAAGGGGGGGGGGGGACGAAGTACATCCTGTGAAGCTCCTCGATCACTTCTCTCTGACAGTCTTCCTACGTGCGTAAATCAGACCGGATGGAAAACAATTTCACTAATTCGCCACGTCGTCAAGGTAAGTACTAGCTCAGCGGGCCAGGCCACTTGAGACCTCTCCTTGACAGCTCTCCTAGAATGATTGCCTATAAAGGGATGGCTGATCCCTCAGACATAAAGATCCTCGAATAAGAATCTTACCATTGACGTACATATGTACGATCTTATAGCACTTCCGGATTATTCCTGGATCCGTATTCATGAACGTAGCCGAGAAGAATGTGACCCACCCGCTTCTCTGAAGGGGACGAATTGTCAAGGTAAAAATGAGCACACTATGTCACTATGTCAAAGCTACTCGTCTCAGTTGGCCATGACAGGAAGTGGCGGACGC
>JARK01001476.1:132231-144481 GCA_000688135.1 Ancylostoma ceylanicum
GAATGAATGAATGAATGAATGAATGAATGGATGAATGAGTGAATGAATGGCTGAATGAATGAATGAATGAATGAATGAATGAATGAATGAATGAATGAATGAATGAATGAATTAATGAATGAATGAATGAAAGAATGAATGAATGAGCGAATGAATGAATGAACGAATGAATGAATGAAATACATTGAAAAAGCATGAGTTACAAAGCCTCAAAGGGAAAAAAAGCTAACGGATGGTTATCTGCGCTAAATCATCAAAGAAAAGTTATTGTTACCATTATCACCATCATTGAAACAGATAATATGTCAGCGAATGGATTTCGAATGGATCGAATATTCGAGAAAGGGTTATTTCAATGTTATATGAGGGGCACCTGTGATAACTCACAAAGAACTTTCTGAAAAAAAAAAGAAGTCCAGAAATCCACACCACAGTTCACGCTATACCAAACTGTTTGGGAGTGAAGGAAATAGAAACTGCGTAGCCTGGGAAGGTTCCTGCTATTTTACCCACGCTTATCGTAAACAGATATGACTAACCTCAACTACAATTCAATTTGTTTATCACAACAAAATTTCAGAACACTCTCAGCAGGCTGGTGCAATGACTAAGACATCATAAGTACAGAGCGTCAGAAAAGGGTTAGACTCATTTGTTACCTGGTAACAAATGAATTTTGAGAAGCAATGAAGCGACGAAAATATTCACGTAAGGGTGCACAGGTGGTTTGGGTTGATTCTTGCTAGGGATTGTTGTTCATGGAAAGGCGTTCGTCGAGTTGAGCGAAATAGTACAAAATCTTTGTTATCCACAGCCAGATGATTGCTCTTAAGGCATCAAAAGCCATTTACAATCTATTTAGGGCGTTCTAGACGACTGGATCATATCTATACCTCCAAGCTTATAAACTTTACATCAGACCTATACTAGAATGTGGTACCCCTGTCTTCAGTCCGCACAAACAACCTACCATAAACAAGCTTAAAAGTGTTCAGAACAGCTTCACCCGGAAGCTGATGATGCGAACTCTGGGTCTTGCATATGATCAAATTCCATGTACATAATTGGGCAAGAAATAAGAACTTAGGCCGTTCAACGCTCCTTCAACGTAGGAGATGGAATGATTTATTGCTCTTTCACAAACTAATTCACGATGAATCTAGCCTCAAATTAAGTCATTTCGTGTCGATGCGAGCTTCAAGCACAAGAGGAGCGGCAACTAAGTTCCATGTCACAGAGGCTAAACTCTGTTGCAAACGTTTCAGTTTCATTCACAGAGTTATCCCGCATTTTGAGAAACTTCGCAAAAAGCGCTCTTCGCCGTTATCATATAAGGCATTCAAAACGTACGTACATATTTGTTATGTTTATTTGTTGCTGCGTAGCCGTCCAAATCGGTGAGGGTACAGATTTTCCGATTTTTATGATATCGTAATCCATAGATTTATGTTGCTGGTGGTTGATGTTGTTGTTCTTCTTTTGTATCATTTTATTTTATTCACATGAGCATATGCTCGTGTAGTAACTGATAAATGAAATGGAGATGCGCAGACGATCAGAGTGTTAAGAAGTGGTTGGTGTGGCGATGCGAGCGGGTTAAGATCCTCTGGTGTTTCCAGTGCTTCAGTGCGGCTGTAGTGAGTGAGAAAGACTAGGTTAGGAAACTGGGAGATTCGGAGGAGCAGCGTTATGGAGGACTGAAGGAAATTTAATTTCCTTTCCCATTATCTTCTATAGAATTAGTATTCTGCCGCTAGCAGAATCATGGATAGTTAAGTGAGCAACATGGATAATTTTTTTTTTGGTTTCCAGTCATTATTTGGCCAATGACGTCTTGTTCAGGCTTCAGATTGGACCAGCTTAGGGCTTCCATGGTTTCGCTTCAAAATTTCCCGACTTCTTTGCCACCTATCCCCCTCCCAAAAAAAACCAGGGAAATATAGGGCAGGAAAATTCCCGAACAGCTACATATAACTTTCAATTTCGTGGTTAACCTAGAAGTCTTAACATTTACTTATTTTCACTACAAAGTGCCAAGGGCACATTGTTACAGTTGAAGAAAGACGAAGGAAAAAATAAGAGTGACAATTGTTAAGGAGATTTTTGATATGATATGACAATTACGAACCCGGATGAAGCCCATGAGGTCGAAAGGTAGCTATTGCTTTTTCACAAGCGTTTCACAAGGGATGTCCACAAAGTAACGAGAAAACGGCGTCAAAAAAGGAAGCGCTGAACTCTTGGCCACGGAAAATCCTGAATCCTAGGATTCCAAAGAAAATTTTCTAATGAATGAAAATCATCTCATGTTATAAAATCGAAACCAGGCAGTTCCTCATTGATCCAGGGTTGTGAAATCTGATGTGCACGTACGTAATTAGCGTGAATCTTCTCATTTTCGTGGATACGTAGTACAAAGTATGTTGCAATTATAAGGGATCGTAGGGGACGGATACTTCTGCTGCACTTGATTTTTATAGAAATCGTGCCGTAACTTGTGGGAAAAGTGAATGAACACAGAGAAAGAGACGGGGTTCAAAACGCTCTTAATTCCACTACATATCTTCAGCCTTCTAAGGGTAGGAACGAAACGAACATTTTTTTCTATACTTTCCTACTTCCTATTCATTGACTGACTGATTAATAATCAAAATAGTATACGAGCAAAAGTGATCCCATTGCATAGGAAAACGAGCTCGCTTGCAATCGCGTATCCAGGAAATGCAAGGAAGGAAGAGCGAAAGTTGATGAATCAAGATTCTTACTACATATTATTGTTATCGTATTGTTATTGCATTCATCGTATTATGCACGTACTTTGTACTGTCATTATTGTTATTGTACCACTATTACTGTATTCATGAAATTATTAATGTTCACAGGATCGAACAATACTCGATTGAATACTTGAACATTCGACGTATTGTCTGTTCCGAAAATTAGAGTAATTCAATGGTTTGTGTGTAGCTGCACAAGGCGCATTTGGTTTCACGTCATGGAAATTGAGTAACTGGAAGCGTGCCAAATCATGTCTCGCCTATAACAATTGGCGAGACTGACCTCATTTTGGAAGCCTGCCAAGTGGTAAGATTGGTGAAAGAGACATTATGTACTCACTACTTACTACTACTGCTTAATTTTTTTTTGAAACAACTACTAATGTCATGAATAAAATATTTGTTTGGAATTAAAACAGGTAAAAAATAGAAATAAAGCCTAGTTAAGAAGGAATTGTAGACATAGTGGTTGCTTTCCTTTAGGTCAACCCCAAAGAGCATTTTGGTGACTTTGGTAGTGATGTAATGAAAAAATGCTCATGTTCCGGAAAAAGTACGGATCTAAGTACTTGGCCATCGAAGGTTTCGAAAGAATCCTTTCTAACAAACAAAAAGCGATCAACTTCATCATGGCGAAGACTGCGAGTTGCTCACTAAGACTTCCCTTATTTCCTTCTCCATCTATCGAGGAAGCTTTCTTCGATCACAATTTGTATGTAGTCATGTAGATGGAATAAGGAATTTCTGGAAGGGTTCGAAGAGAATCCGAAAGATCTATTATTATGATCAGCTCAAAGGTTACTCCGGAAACGAATAAATGAACGCCTGCTAAAGACTGACAGAGTTACAGGACCGTGCGATAGGACCCGCGTCTATAGCGAAAGTTCCGTAAAAACTTTCATTAGGTCCCCTCTACTTGTTCTTTTCTAGAAATTTCAGCCATTAAAATTAATTTCTCTTAGCAGAAACGGAGTGACTTCTTAGTGCTCACTTGACTTTCTAAAGACTCAGCCCTCGTAGAAATATTAGAGGTCCTGAAAAATATCCGAAACAAGATTGAAATTTCAAGAGACATAAATAACTGAAGAAGCAGATCAAATGAGAAGAGCTATTATGAATCATACAAAACAGCTGGGAATGTAAAGTAAAAAAAAACCATTTGATAAAAGGTAAATTGAAACCACTGAGAAATCGAAACCAAACACCAAGGTGCCGAGAAATACTCACAATGGATGAAATTATTCGAAACTGTATGAAATATTCAAATACCAATGCTTCCGAATATTTGAATACTCTAGAGAAATAAGGGAAAATCACCTAACGGGACAAATCTTACCCGTTTTACCAGGGGTCAATGCAAATGAAGAAATTCCACTTATATTCCAGTGTTTCTTGTTAAGTGCACCATAAGCGTATAAATAAACAAATAGATCAATAAAGAAGTAAATAATGAGCTATGGGGACTAGGAGACGCACATCGTGACAGAAAGATTCACATCATGAAAAACCATAGTCAAAGATTGAGATCTGAGACTTGTTGATAGCTATCCATTTCATCAGAATCCGGATGTTTTTCCCAGTACGTTCAAATAGTTCCTGGATGAGAGCATAGCAACGGGAAGGGATCGCTACATCACTAACTTCAAATTGGATTTCATTCTTACAAAGACTAGTACTCAGAGGAGACTTTTGATCAAATTTTTGTGCACCTCAACTCTGTTTACAATATTTTGCAGTCTTTAGACAAATTTTGCTTAAAAATAATAGTTTTTGTGCAGTTGCACCACTCGTATCTTCCAAAAAATCAAAACAAATCGATATGAGCAAAATTACAGGAAGAAATCTACGAGATATGCGAGATACGTGAGATACGTAGAGCGAGTGCAAAAAAAGTTTTTCTTCAAACGTTTGCTTAATGGTAGTGCCACACCCCAGGGTCAGTTTTGAGAATCTGGAATGAGAAGAATCTACAGTCGAAGCTGATCACAATGATGTACGCATTTTATCTTAAACGTGAGGAAGACCCCCTCTTTGAACAGCATCTTTTGGGAGAGTTTGTGCCCTCTCAACGACAACTCGCACAAAGAGTTGCGCTCTAAACGTCATCGATCGATATCACTGCCGCCACTCCACGCCGGCACGAATGCGGTGCCATGACTTTGACGTCGATGGTTTCTATTCATGAAGTGGCAGCAGTGATACCGATCGCTGACGCCTAAAAGGCAACTCCATGTACGAGTTGTCGTTGCGCGGCCACCCCAACTCTCCAAAAAGAAAGGATCCAAAAGGAGGGTTTTCTGTATTTTTGAGTTAAATTACAAATACCTTCGTGACTAGCGTCGTCTCCAGATTCTTCTGGTCCCAAATTTCCAGAATCGATTCCCAGAGGAGAAAATGCCTTGGAGAAAAAGAATTTTTTTCCTAAGCTATGGGACGGAAGAAGGTTTGCGGGGAGCAGGATCTTCCTTGGACGGCTGTACAACTTGTGACAGGACCTCAGAAGATGTCCTAACCGTGGCATGGAAGGCGTTGGACGCTCTAACCTAAGTCCGTTCATATTTATACCATCACGACCGTCGATTTAAGTACATTAGATCCTAATCCAAAACCGTACGACTGACGTCGACGGAAAATCAAATTTTAGTACACCTCTGTAACGTGATCTTAGCTACCTGTCCTTTACGCCAACATTGTTATAAGCTGCAAAAAATTCATAAAAAAATGGGCAGATCAATTTTTTGTTTTGCAGAGTGAATCCAAAAAAAAATCACAAAGAAATTCTGCGTTCTGCAGAATAACCCGAGAATAAAAAACCATCGAAAAATAAATTTTGGGGCAAGACTTTCAGACCAGCCTAGTAATTACGTCCATAACCTCCGACGTTTACTATTTAGCCTCAACTATAGGTGAGCCTCTTACTCGTAGCTTGTAAACACAGGTACGTATAATGATTCCGGAGGTGGTCAAATAGAAAGAAAAATAGAAGCAGTACAACTATTATTTATAGCCCCGAGGAATAGGCTAACTGTGCACTATGCTGTTGATTTACAACACTCCCACTCTAAGTTGACAAGCTGTCCAACCCTATAATCCTTCTACGGCTATAAGAATGTCAGAATGGAGTTTTTCGTGTGGAACGCGAACGAATATTCGTATCGCTCAGGAAAATTACTCAGCCAGTCGATCAGCATCTGTCGAATCGCACCAGCGACCGCGCGGAAAACAAATTCGATGACGAGGCGTTCTGAATATGCGGGCGAGTTTTCGGGGAATTATTCACTATCCCCGGCAGCCAATGGAAACCTCCCAAAAGTGCCAGCGAAACCTAGTAAAGCGAGCGGTTGATAGAGGCAAATAAGTGTCTGATTGGATATGTGACACAAACAAATATGAACTCGCATGTTATGCCTGAATTTCGGTGGGCAGCTCTATGGGAACGAAAAGCAGGGATGTCTCTATAGCACTGAGGTCTGGCTGACTGAGCTCTCTATCACGACAAGATTTGTCCAAACTTACACTGCAGAGGGAAAAACTACTCCGAAGCGAAATTTGCTACATACAGATGACGTCAAGCGTTATTGCACACCAGAAAACAAGGCTGCGCCGCGCAGCCTACGCGGGGCGGTAGATCAGATGAGCCTCACGATTCTCGAGCGTTACCGGAACTGCTGCTTAACTTGTTTCTTCCGCCGCTGGTTCCTTAATGTCTGTGTGCTCAATCAACAGCAATCTCAATCACGCACGAGATCCACAACTCACAGCTGGCCTACCGCGCCGCGTACCTGGTGCGATACGGCAGATCAGCTGAGCGCCTCGTTTCGGGTCTGCGATAACGATCAAAGCCGTTGCTACCCTTTTATGGAACAATTTGTCTTTGAATAATTTCCATTGAGGAATACTTAAGCTGCTTTTTGACATTTCTTAGGTCAAAAATTCCCTTCCTCACTGGGACAAAACTGCTGGTTGAAGTTCCAAAATGTAGCAAAAAAAGGTACAAAATTGAAAAATCCATACAATTTCAAAGGTACGGCGAATCACAGGGACAAAAAAAATGGAATTGAAAAATTGACAGAAAATTGCAAATTTTTAAAGTACATGAAGATTGACAAATCCATGTAACCGTGGATTCAAGCCAGATTTCCGGGAAGCTATGCCCAATGTGCGAGAATATGGTTCACTAGCATAGGAATCCAATCGCTGAAGGGTGTGGGTGGAGCTTACTATCAGTTGAGGGTCACAGATCCTTAAATTCTGAAAACAACAGCTTTATTAGCCTCAAAGAAACCAAAACATGTCCTATTACCCAAGGATAACTATGACAAAATTAGCTTGATTTGCCCAAATAGGGTATACTATGCTTGGTTTCCAGAAATGTGTGGCAAAAACACCCTATAGATATCCTGATGAAGCCTGTTGAGCTTGTTCTGGACCTCTTTTAGGGCAGTCCAGTATTTGACGTCATTTCCATCAGATTCGCACTATGAAATTATGAGGAGGTCACCAGAAGTGTGAAAATTCCAGAATGAGTGCAGAAAAATAGGAAATGTGCTGCAAATATTGCTGCAATTATGTGTAGAACTACTCCAAGGTGATGAAAATAATATTGATATGGAGGAGCGAAGCCACGCAGCACCCTCAGTCTTACTAATGAGCACCTATAGAAGTTCTTGCGCAGACTGCAGAAGCCACAAATGTCATTGAGACGACTCGTCACCAACAGCGGGCGCTATGCCCGAGAAAAACTACCTCAAAATGAAGATGCTCCATGCACGCAAATTCGTATGGATATGGGAAATTCGTGGCGAAAACGAGTTAGCGGCGTCGGCGCAAAAATGTAGCCGAGAAATAGGCGCTGTACGACATTTTGAGAAGTTTATGGATGGTTTACACTACCAGAATTGATAGCATATTTCAAGCGACAAGTACAGCGGAAAATAGAGCCATCAACACAAAATTGCACTCAAAAAGTAGTTTTTTTGTACTATCACCTAGCGACAATTCTTCTGGATCCCCCTCTGGATGTATCCACTGTACCTTAGGCGGCGCAGATAATTCGAAAATGATGCGATTCGCCACTTCAATCCCTAAAATCATCGGAAATGCACGAATTCACTCCTAGCATTGTGGAAGCCCTGGCGAAATCATCCCAGACACTTACGCATAGTGCATTTTCTCTCGTCAACGCTTAGATCCTAAGCGAAGTAGACTCATTCGTCACCTGTGAACGTACGACGGATAGAATCTTCAGTTTCCAGGAAAAGAACGAAGAACTCTCAAGTTAGTCGACTTTAAAAATCAAGCTATTCAACATTGCTCTGGTTCTGAGCATTATAAGCTACAGGAAGCGTCAATAAAGACTGCACATATTCGTTGGCTTGCCGCGCCGCACCATCGACGCGACGCGGGAGACCAGCTGGGCTGCCGCGACAATCACAGCGCGCGTAAGTGGTGCTGCGCGGCAGGCCAGCGGGATAGGTATGCAGTCATGATTGATGCTTGCTTCAAATCTTCGTGTTTCTACCAAGCTTCATAAGGCGTCGATGACAGTGCGTTATTTCCAGAAACATGCGGCGCGGCCGCTATGGCGCTGGAATCCTCAACGCTGCAACAAAAAATAGGGTTTTCCTGATAGTTATTTTGTATAGCTGAAATCAAATGTGGTGAGTATTATCTAGCAACCCCTCGATTCACCTCTACGATGGCTATTCCAGTGCGAGCGCGGCGGTTGCGTCACGTATTTCCTGGAGTCCGCGAAATACGCATCGACATCAACTCTTACTGTATGTTCATGTCCGAACTACGTAAATGCGTAAAGTCGAGTTCGTTTGAGAGTGCGTCTGTGACTTTGTCTGCAATTACGGCTGCGGTGTTGTGTCGGCCTATGAGCTAGTTCAATCTAGCTTTCACACTTTTCTGTTCAAGCTCCTATGTGTACATCATGTAATTCCTTCCATTTTTATATTTTCATGCTGTCAATCAGTAGAATCTCCTACCGGAAGCATCCTTCGACAGTGACCAAACCACTGACCAGTCGGCAGATACCATGTCGCGGTCGTAATTGCAGACAGAGTCACAGGCGCACTCGCTAAGCTGTTCGACTATAGCTTTACCTTCAATGCTCATTTGCTCGCAATATCATTCGATGGATGGAATTGTAAAACTGATCCGAGCTGCGACAGCAGTGCTCCAAAATTGATCCTACAGCCCTTTGAAGGATTACACAACTTAGGATTGGTACTGATAGTTTTATAGAGTAAATAAGGTTATCGGTTCGACGAAAAGTTTCGGGAAGAAAATGAAAATTAAAGGAAAGTTTCCATTTCGTTCCTTCCTTCAGATGGAGAAAGGGAAAAAGATTGAACAACCTCCTCCGGATTTCCTCTACTCCACAGTTAAGAGAAAAATCGTAAGAAATAGCGTTCAGGTGAGGTAGGAGCTGGAGAAATGATAATGGTGGAGTCTGCCTGGACTGCCACTGGAGGCATATATGAACTCGCATTGGTATTCTACAGAGGAGAGCATTTTCCATAGAAGACTTATCGGATTAGCCATTTCAAGAAAGTACATCAGAGCACGAGGTTTTTCTTTTCTTCTCTGAAAACTCATTGGTGCGAGAAATGATAGGAGGGATGGAGGAAGTTGATTGTTAGAGCGAAAATGGACAAGCGAAATGGGAAACATCCGGAAAAGTGGGAGCCACTGGAAAAGATATTATATTTCAATGCCCAAGGCTGGGCAATGAAAAATGAGAAACTCATTTTCCAGCAAAACCACGTTAACTGCTCCATAATTAGATGAGACTCGGCATTTTTGAAATTCCACTCAACAATGGCAGCATACGCCTTCGTCGGAAATGCTGAAAGGGGTGTACAGTTGAAAGAACAAGTACATCCGGTGTAAATTTCGTCGCTTCAGAACAAGGTTTTCTCACCATATCTCGCGTAAAACAATGGGACTCCGTATATACTAAATTTTAATTGGTTGAAATAAGAAAAATATGCGACGATCAATATCAAAATCCTTGAGACCACCACAAGGCTTCAATAGTTACGAGGTTCCTCACAATCACTGTGATTTGCTTGATGATGACGGGAGGTTCTTTCGTTTACAAATCATCTTCCCAGTACCGAAACCCTGCGCGACACTGTCCGCTGGGCGGGGTCTCGTCGCGAGCATTGGTGTACGGTAGTTATCGCATGCGGATAACGCGGTGAGGGTAACTTCGGTGATTCGTGTGTGCAGCTTCACGTGATGCTCGATTCTGTTGTTCGTCCTTTTACATATATTGCCGCTCTTTAGGTGTCTGTCACGATGAGGCAAAAACGGGAGCGTCGCGTCTACGCGATTGGTTGAACCCTGACCCCCCCCCCCCCAACGCTTTTACATTCATCTCATGTTCACTTGCACGCGATTTCACCATACCGCATAGTTTGAATGTGAATGAGGACGAGTTGACAACGAAGGGCGGGAAGTCACCTCCTCATTTGTCTCATAGTGGCCCACACCCGTCCTCTTTCAGTCTAAGAGCACTGTGCATCTGATACCTTCGTGTGTACCACTCATTGCATTTACCTTCAACACCTCACTGTACCTTTGGGCTTGATTCTGCCTCTCGTACTACTGATATTTTGTAGTTCACTGACTCAGTAAATACTAACTCCGTGCATGCGTCATGTGTTTCTTATTTTTTCACACATTATGTGCATAAGCCTCATGGGCCGAGCTGAACTTGGAGGCCACTCGCGAGAATCTGGGGTGCCATTCATAATTGAGAATGGAGGTAAACATCTACTACGGGGTATGAAACCCTGTGGAGAAGGTGGTGGTAAACGTTTAGGAGGTATTCATCTCGCGTCTACCCTAAGGGTTGCGTTTACCCCCACAGTAACAGCTAAGTCGCATGGTGTGTGTATTCATGTGGAGGGCTCACAGGGGACGCAACGTATATTTCTTACACATTCAAGCGTTTTTTGTGTTTTCAACAGGATAACTTTGTCAAAATAAGGAGTTGAGTAAGTTGTGGCTGGTAAACCCAGCGGCGGATTGCTATGGGTAAACTACATAGTGAATTCCACACCTGATTCAGGAAGTAGGTGCTAGAGATCTGCTAACGTTTGTAGGGGGTACATCTCAATAGGCTGTGAGGAAGCGCACCTACATGGACGCGGTCGGTCGTGCTCAGTGCCTAACCTGAAGCAGTGAACTTCTAAACCAGCCCTCTGTGACGAGACATGGTCGAATTCCAAATTGGGATCAACGCTCCTAAATGAAGGATGTGAGGACCTGAGAGCCTTGCCTCATCACATATTTACTCCAGAATCCAGTGGCTAATCCTCCGAAGAATAAAAGCGACCTCTCTTGGCTCACCCGTCGAAACCCAATCCGCATGGGAATACCACAAAACATGAGGGTTAAGCTGGAATGAATGGGAAAACCTGGAGTTTGCAGGATTATCGAGATGCAGAATAAGGCCTGCTAACGATAGCTTATGCAGATATCCACCAGTAAACAACGATGACGTCCTGGATCACCAGAAGGTGAGGCAGGTGGAAGTTATTAATAAAACAAGCAGTGGCTTCAGCATGGGAATAACAATCTGCCGGGGAGACACCCCACCCCAATCCAAAGAAAAAAAAAGACCAACGAGAACAGCCTTTAATCCGTTGGTGCTTGTGGTCGGATGGGAACACATGTGCAGCGCGTGAATTGGTGGGTCGAGAGGCGCTGGCGTAAATTGCCACATACGCATCGCTTTTTCGGCAATCTGCATTTCAACAGGCGCACACGCCAATTTTGCGCGCGGAAGAGCTCATCGTTAACGGTGAAGCGTTGGAAAAAAAAGAAGGCACCCTGAAATCATAGGGCTCGCTTTCCAGACGAGTGAAGCTAGGGCTAGCATCCGGAGACGTAATTTCTGTGATGCATCTGCTTTCACTGTGAGACTCATTATTTATGGAGAAATGAGGCGGAAAGGACATATTTCCGAACTGCGACGCAATGCTATTCTTAGATTTGCACGACTTGTTATCTTGCACCAGCGATATTAATAGCAAAGGCCCTGAGCAGTATATTGTAAATTTTCGAAATAGGCTGTAAATTTTAACTTGTAAGTGCATGACTGTGCATTTATTGTCAGGCCTAGAGTCAAAGATATCTAGAGGGTGGCCCAAAAAACCGTAACGGTTACGTTAACAAAAAAAAAATGGACACAGCACACAGTATTTGAAACAGTGCCGTGAGATTTATATTCATCGTCTTTCTTTGAGCGGAAAGCAACAATTCTTGGAATATCAGCTTTGAAGGAGTTCGTAAGACGCTTACTGAGGTTGGAAGCCGTAGGACGCTAGGATTGGACCATGAAGAAAAGATAACCATACATATACGATATGATGGCTAGCATTATTTATATAGTGCGTCCATTTCGGGGCGGCTTGCCGCCGCATCGCCCGCCATGTCGCGTGGCGTACTGCTGG
>JARK01001476.1:145345-172854 GCA_000688135.1 Ancylostoma ceylanicum
ACACACACACACACACACACACACACACACACACACACACACACTATAAATAATTCCTGAAAACTTCCTCTTAGCATTTTATCAGCAATGAAAGGCAAGCCTATGGAGGAGAAAGAAGGCGGGGAACCTTTGTCTATACCTCATTCCAGTTTTGCTGTCCCGCAGTCAAGACGCCACTGCAGGCCTCCGAGCAACACGTGAACTTTTCATTAACACGTTCGCGACAACGCAGATTTCGCGCGCGCTGCCACTTGGGACACACGCGCTTTTGCACAACTGGGACCCGTGCTCGACCGGTCGTGCACTTGGTCCCACGTGGTCCTCCCCATTCAAGAAGCAAGATTTTTTCGTAAGAATTATTCTTTCTTTCGAAGTTCTTGAAGGTTTCTTCCATTTCTGTTGTCTACTGATTTGTCATTGTTAGGATTTCAATTAAAGTTTATTGTTCTTTTAGCTGTTCTAGTACGAAAAATCTAAAGAAAAAGTTTGAGAGAAGTTCTGCTTTGCCCACTGCGTATTTAACACTCTAGTATATTTATCACTATGTTAATACGAAGGAATTAGCTGGATGTGGACTTTTCACAAAGATATGATACTAAATGGACAGTGCACGACCGGTCGTGCACGTGGTCCAACGCGGCAGACACCGCGTGCTCGACCGGTCGTGCACGCGGTCGCAAACGTGTTAATACTCTCGCACAAGGCATCAAATAGCGTACGTAGGTGTGCAGAGTTTTCTATAGCGTTACCTAGTTCACGCTGTAATTTACTTGTCACTCGACTATTCAATTTTTAGATGATTATCGGACACTTTCACTACGTTAGGCTGTTGTCGCGGAGGCACGAAGGAGGTGGAATATGATAATGGACCTTTGGAGATCAGAGATCTTCGGAAGCTCTTTGACCAGCAGGGTATCGCGGAAATCGCGATTCAGAAGTTAGCCTTCGTTCTCAAAACATCCTTGCTCTGCTGTGGAGATGAGGCCTATTTCAGAGGAATACCAATGGAATTGTTTTGGGAACTTCGCGCGACATAGTATAAAAGAAAGTGGCAAATGCGAGAATGCAAATTGCGATTTCACAAAAGCTTTTTCTTTTCTTTTTTTACCGCTTTTTTATTGTTTTCTTGGTGTTGTTTAGATTAGATTTCATATTGAAACCTCTATATGTGTAGAAATAGGTGCGAGTATATTTTATTATCGATATTATCCATTACTTGCGATTGTTTTTTTATATATTTTTGAGAATGATATACCATTATCATATCATAACATATATTTTTGCGATCAATACATAATCTTGCTGGTGAACCGTTGTTTCAATGTTCCAAGTAAAGGTTTAATTACCCAAGTTTGATGTTAAACGCCCGCGTGGCACGGTGTTCGGTTAGGGTGCGGTGCAGGGATAGCAAGTCCCTGCAATTTTACAGAGCTGGATTTTTGAATAGAAAGATAGTGTTCCCGAAATTCATCCTAGTATGAGTAAAAACAAAAATGCTCGGTATCTATGACTCGCAGATCTTATGGATTTTTACAAGGATACAGTAGAAGAACAGAGAAGAACACTAGTAGAACAGATGAGCAGCCCGATTTATCGACGCTGATACAGTTTGTTTCACTTGGGACGATAATTGGAGTAGTAAGGAAAGTGCGCAGCATTTGAAGAGAGTGGCGTGAATGCTTAAAATGCTTAAGAACGCAACAATCATCGCGTTTGGAAGAGACTATAGACACTAACAATTTTCACGCCCATTGATGAAAGAGAGGAACTAAGGGCGGATAATCCGATACCTACTCGCAATGACAACTACACAAATTGGTGTTCTATTTCTTCTATCACAGAGCTACTACACACTACACTACTACAGACAATATTGATTTACTTTACTTCTTTATTTCTTCTCATCATGTGTTCGAGGGAACATCATTGGCAACGAATATGGTCATTAGCTTTTGTTTCGAATGGATCCAGAGCGAAAATAACGTGCTCTAATGAGCCTATATTTAAAGGGCATAACGAATGGCAGACAACCCTTCTTTTCAAGTGCGTTTCTTGGTGGGTAGACTTTACCAGTCAATGATATCGTCAGCCATACCCCAAATGTTACCCAAATGCTGTTGGATAGGTTAGTCGACGACCTGAGCCTGCATACATCATGGAGATGACCCTGGGTAGACATGTCAATACTACACAAATGTACCCATCTTTTGCATGAGCGTCACCATTTTCACCCTGGGTTATCTTTACTATGCACTCAGGTCCTGGATCCGGATGCATGACTGAAAGATGGGTAATCTTATACCCATTCCTATGATTACCCATAGAAACAGCTGGATGCAGACAACTTCACGATGAAATGTTAGTGGTTGTCAGAGAAAGGGTAAATTTGTGATGGTAATGTGTGTACATCAACACCTTCACCTTGGGTAATCACAATAATGCATCCAGGTCTTGGGTTCGGGTGTATAATTGGAAATACGGGTAATCACAAACCCACGGCCATGATTACCGATAGGTACGTAGCAGCTGAATGCGGACAATTTCACGTTAAAATGGTAATGGGTGCCAGGTAAAGGACAAATTTGGGTAACATGTTTACCTTAGGTGACCTCAATGATGCATCGGCCCATGTAGGTGATAAAGTAGCGAGCGTTACCATGTTTATCCATGATAAAAACTCTCACGATTACCCAGTTCTCCCTCTCACACTCCAGAGCCTGGATGAATCATCGAGATTACACAAGGTAAACGTGTTGACGTCCCTGCAGGAGATCGGTAAATTAGTGTGATGTTGACACGTTTACCCTGGGTGATCTCAGTGATGCATCCAGGCGCAGTTCTCTCTCTCATAGCTTCTGCAGACGTACCTGTGCAATCGGGTTGTCATATCTGTCGGGCTTGTCTTCGTCATTAGCCGCCTGTAGATCGCAACTTCGTCCATGACGTCGATCCAGAGGATTTCCACTGATTACTGAGCTGAAATAAATTGCAATAGAGGGATGTCCAAAGATCAAAACCAGAAAAAATAAAAAATATAGATAATAGCATCGAGATTCAATAAAAAGTTGCTGAGAGATGATTTGGAGAATAGAAAAAAGGTGTCGAGAAAAAACCTAGCAGTCATAAATTCGATAAATAAGCAGTGAATAAATGTAATTTTCAAGACTATTTCACTGAATAAAATATTTGTATAATAATATAAAAATGAATGATAATGTATAATAATGTGTATAACAATGGGAGTGAATCTAATTCGATAATAGAAAAGCATAACAAAGAAGTCAGTCAGTAGTAAAAACAAAATAGCTGGTTTTCAATGTTGATGTTATTTTTAAGGAAACGGCTAACTTTATAAATAAATTTCCCAGATTTTCTGAAAAGACATTTGAGAATTCCTGATTTCTTTGTAGTTTTTCCTTTTTAAAAGAATTAGCAAGTAATTGTTGAAGTGGTTATTAAAATGTCTAGGCCTACCTAAAACCAGTAATCCAGGCAAAAACTAAAGAACCTTTGATTCACGTCATTGAGTTAATCATTCAGAGATCGATTTGAATAATCGATTACTCGAAGAAGATCGTTCAATCTCCTCCTTTGATTTTTCGTTCTCTGTACTTCAAGGCTGCACTGCTCAATGTTTCCCGGACAATTCAAATTTTCGCAACATTAAGAATTGAACTGCATTGCTCATTGTTAACTCTAAGTTTGTATAGTGAGAAATATGATAATGATATTAATAATAAGTGAATTTTCATAAAGTTCTCATTGATAACAGGCAAAATCGTGAATCCGTGAAAAAACCAGAGAATATTTAAAGTGGTTGAACATTCAACTGCAACTGCGCAGTGATCTTCTTGCCCTGACATGCACTCCAACACCCACCGATGTTGAACGTGGAGCACACTATCAGAATATTTCGGGATTCTTCCATGCCGATATCTTCTGCCCGATCGTGGATCAAACATCTGAGTTGACATCAGAAGAGTTCTCAACATCAAAAACATAGCGTACGAAACAGAATGCTCGATGGAAGGCTTGGGTAGAGAGCAAGGAAAAAAAACGAAGAGGAAAAATAGGAAATGTAAAGCCCTGGATGTGGCATGGGGTTCACCAAAATGTTTTTCTGGCGAAGAATTCTTCCACTAAAATAGAAATGAAGGTGGCTGTCCGAGGAAAAATTCCAGGAATCGGTGGAATTACCGGTTCCTAGATGTTTTTCAGGAGGTATGTAGTGACGAGATCCGTCTTATACGTTCCCTACGAAAATATTTTGAAATTTTCCACATGACTGATGAAAATCACACACAAAAGATGGGGAAATAATGTTGTTTTCTATCCAACCACGCTTGAACTGCTCTGTAAAGGAAAAACGTCATAACCGCGGATAATTTCTTCAAACAATGAGAAATCTTCAACAAAACGAAACAGCAGCTCAATAGATCCTTCCAGAAAAACATATCCTCAAAAGGGCACTGCTCCGTCAGCTGTGTTTGGGCTCAGTGACAGAGAATCACAACTAAGATGGACATATCTGCTAGTTGCTCGATAAATCGCGTGGAATAAGAAGCGATCCCCCTAGCTACGAGAAAAAGAGTAAAAAAGAGAAAGAGTCAGTAATAGAGTAAAAAGAAGATAGGATCCAGAAAAAAAAAAGGAACAGCTCATTCCCATAACATTAGTGAGCAAAAGCAAGGATCTGCAAAGATTACAGAAGGCTAGGAACCTTATTCATTCATTATTTTCTGCTAGGAATGTAGTTCGGAATGCATTACAAAAACAGGTGATTTTGCAGAAATCTTCGGCATTGCAACGTTTTACCACGAACACGAGATCCTTTCCAGTGAAATGTCCGTACCCAAAGAAAATTACTAGTTTTACCCTACAAATTTTATCCAGTTATTCCATACGATTGCAACATTCACACTACAAATCTCAGCAAATAGAAAAGGACACTCGCGATAATTCGTGTTTGCAGCCATTGTTCGCTGTTTTCTTCCGTTTTCAAACGAAATCTGAGTAATCATGAAATATCCTGTAATTTACTAGTACAAAGCTTGCATTTCTAACAATGGATGATGCAAAGGGAAGCTGAAGAAGATGATGATTTAGCAGGGGAAAATTACCAGAAAAAAGGAAAACAATCAATTATCCATGACATCAGGGATAAAACTGGAGAGAAGGCTATCTAGGGCATCTAAATTCGAATTTTGTGGTGAAATAATTGTTTTAGTTGGTGAATTGGCGAAAGTTTTGTGGTGAATATTCGCCTGAATAGAACAAGTGAAAAAAAAAAACGCGCGGAGGGAAGTGTTCATAACTTCTGAATTTTACCCTACGAAATGTTTTGGGATTGATACAAATTTATATATTCGGGACCTACAGTAGGACCTAGTAATGCATTAGATGTATAAGAATTAGAAAATTTGATTTCGGGTGAGTCAAATTATTTATTATGTTCCTCAGATATTGAAAAAAAGTAGCAGTACAACGTGAACGTTGGTTAACGTTGGTTGAACGTTGGCGTGCAAGGAACAATGAAGAAGAATCAGGTTTTCTCTTCTTCAATTATTCAATTTTTATTCTAAATTAGAACTTATGGTAGATCCAGACGTTAGAACTTATGGTAGAACCAAAAGTCTTGCATCGACACTTATTTTTCGATCCAAACTGCCTTGATCCTGACTCAAAATTCTTTGGCAATGGAGTGTGGTAGAATTTTCACTACTCATAAAGGATAAAGGATAAAGTGGTCGGCGTTGATCAATCCCGTCACGAGGGATGCGCCACGCATTCGACTTCATCTGAACATCGTAGAGGCGTTGAATGCGTATGTGCCCTATACAGTGACTTGCGGGGGGCATCCGATGAACCAAGTCAGTGCTTCATCCTCCCAGATTCCTCTGGTACCAATTTACCGACCCCGGAGGGATGGATGGCTTGGTTGGCCACGGGCGCGGGATCGAACCATCGACCGTGTGCGTGCGCAGTGAGCCTCTTGCCACTGCGCCACACGCGCCCACTGCGCCACACGCTACCTTCACTACTCATAAACCATAAAAATTGGCAGACCATCCATGAACAATTATGTTACTTCTACTAACCAACGTTCCACAATGCAAATATTTGTAGATGACCGAGCACAGGATATAATAGTGTTAGGATTGTTGTTACTCTTGAATGTGAGCACTCCTGTGTGTTATCTTCATTGGCTAGTTTTCGGTATAATAATACCTCCGTCAGGACTATTACGCGTACAATTGCATCGAGTCTATTATCATTTCTACAACAATTATTCGAATATACTGACCAAGTCAACAATCAAGCTGTGTGACAATAGATGTTTTGGAAACAGCAACTATTTTGGAAACATTTTGGAAACACAACAGAGCGACCGCGCACTGCCGCACTGTTGTGTAGTTGCTGTTTCCAAACCATCTATTGTCGCACAGTTTGATTGTTGGCCTGGTCAGTATATTCGAATAATTGTTGTAGAAATGATAATAGACACGATGCAATTGTACACGTTTTAGGCCTGATGGAGGTATTGTTATACGGGAAGCTAGCCAATAAAGATAGCCAATATAGATATATCACATTCAAGAGAAACAACAGTTATTTATCATGAGGCTCCGGGATAGCACAATGTTGTCCTAGTGTTAGCATTGTTAGAAAAAAGTGTGGAATTCGGTGCAAAATTCTTCGATCATCCTAATAAATCAATATCGAGATCAATAATGTTGTTCGGCTCTAATCCGGTCCTCAGCATAGTCTACCTATAGGAGTAGCACTGGTTAAGCAATACGCCAGGATTATTATTCACGTTTATTCGGCCAACGTTTCGGCGTCGTCGCCTTTGCCAGAGCCAAAGTCAAGAACATATGCAATCTACTCCCTCAAACGCCTCATCACGCTACTAGATACGATTCAATAAAAAGATAGATCAAAAACCAACTTAGGAAAAAAAGCAAAACCACTAGCGCTGATCTGTGTAGCTGTCGTTTCGCGATGCTAGTGGAACACCTTGTGCACGAGTAATGCCGCTACTGGTAGTAAAAGGGTACCCCCGCGTCTGACCCCGTGGATCAAAACTCGCAAAAGTCTTGGCACGGCGCCAGCTCGTTGGTCACAGCGATGCAATCACCCTTACGATTAATTTTTGGATTCCTAGCCATGATCCAAAACGTCTCTAATGTTTTGCGTGCTATAGTCTCGGGTTCATGCGACTAGAGTCTACCTATACTTCAGATGCTTCTGATACCATTCTACAAAGCCATATCATATCTGGAAACTATGCAGCAGGAACACAGACCAATACGCATGATGTTTCGAGTACGAAGCTGAACGGCTTTTCATCCCATTTGCTGCCACCCTACCCTCAATTGATGTCACCATTTCTAAATCGCTGCTAAAAGGAATGAAACTTAGGCAGGAGTTGAGGCAAGGATGGCAGCAACTGGGAGGAGATGCTGCTGGGCTTTGTACTCGAGATATACGTCGATGAATACATACTTCCTTGTTCGAGCTGCGTTTCTGCTGCGCTTCAACCAGAGAAAGTTGATAATTAATAATATCCACGCTTATAGTTAGATTGGTTGTAATCATTGAGTTGAAGTTCAAACGATCACATGCTCGAAATCTGGTATGCTGGCACTTTCTCAATGAATATGAAAGAAATTGATGGTGAATAAATAGGGGAAAATTTTGATGCAGAAGAGGTACACCATGGATGAAGGGGGAAAACGTTGGTGCGATCTGGCTCACGCTAGTTTGAAACGCCACAGAGATTTCACTGAAGGAGCGAAATGAATGGAAAAAAATGGCCATGTGACAATATCTGGAGGTGACGACTTCAAATTGAAATTCTTTAGATGGAGGCATTGGACGATTTATGGCCTTTCTCCCAATGTGGAGAGATAGGAGAAACATTCACTCCGATATCTAAAGAATTCAGTGGATTTTACACTTACGGTCAGAATAAGACTATCCGAGCAGCTAATTTTTAATTGCAATGGAAAATATGCTGAGAAGCTCAGTTACTTGCGGAATTTCCATCTAAAAAGAATGCTCTGAATGGAATTCATTGGAAATTCCATTATGAGGCAAAAACTGCGTGCCGCTCAAAAAGATATGAGCAGCGGGTGCTTCGACGTCTGTGGGATAAGTGCTCATGGATTCATATCGGCGACAAAACAACACTTCGCAGGAAGGATGAATTCGCCATGATTTAAAAAAGAAAACGCTCAACTACAAGCGAGAACAGCATATCGAACGGAATTCTCCAGGAAACATCAAAAAGGTTAAACCTAAATCATTATTACCAAATACAATAGTTTTCCTGTAAAAACATAATGTAGGCTCAAGCTGATGAAAAAAAAAACTGGTGATGTCCGGCCAGACTTTCAGCTGCACATGACATGAAATATGAAATCACAAATCTGACATGCATAAACTAAATCCTCCCCTCACTGTTCTCATCGGGAAGCTCTCGTTGGGACTTTCAGGCTGCTGGTATACTTTTTGAGAAATGTGGCACCTAGCATCGTCCTCGTATCGCCCACTATCATCTCTATATATAAAGTAGAAAGTCTGTGCGTGTGTGTGTGTGTGTGTGTATGTATGTATGTATGTAATTAATAGAAATCGCGGAGAGTTAACCGATCGGGACCAAACTTTGCACACATATGCATCTCCGACCGGAGAAGGTTTTAGGCTACTTTAGGTTATCGATCGGTTTATCGATTTATCGATTTTATTGATTTTTCGCTATTTTCGCACAAAGGCCGGTGAGGACATGTCTACTGGGGTTATCCAATACGCTGAACACGAATATGACAACCGTTTTGCACCATGTATTGATTTATCGATTTTATTGATTTTTCACTATTTTCGCTCAAGGGCCGGTGAGGACATGTCTACTGGGGTTATTCGATACGCTGAACACGAAAATGATAACAATTTTGTACCAAGTATTGGTTTATCGATTTTATTGATTTTTCGCCATTTTTGTCCATGGGTCGGTGAGTACATGTCTACTGGGGTTTCTCAATACGCTGAACACGAATATGACAACCATTTTGCGCCGAACTATCGATTTATCGATTTTATCAATTTTTCGCACTTTTGATCAGGGGTCGGTGAGTACATGTCTACTGGGGTTTCCCAATACGCTGAACACGAATATGACAACCATTTTGCGCCAAATTATCGATTTATCGATTTTATCGATTTTTCGCACTTTTGATCAGGGGTCGGTGAGTACATGTCTACTGGGGTTTCTCAATACGGTGAACACGAATATGACAACCGTTTTGCGCCAAATTATCGATTTATCGATTTTATCGATTTTTTTTTCACTTCGAGCCCCCAAACGAGTGAGAACATCCCTATCTGGGTCCTCAGGTGCGGAGAACTGGAATATGACAGCCATTTTGCACGGTAGCACCGGCCTACTGGTTCGCAGATTTTATCGATTTCCCTCAGAGATGGGTAGAAACAAATCTACTGGGGGTTCTCCAATACGCTTAACACGAATACGACGAACATTTTGCATCGAACTCGATTATTTTTTTATATCGACTTTTTGCTTTCGTGCAGGTGACGAAAGGGCCACCGAGAATACTTAAAATGATAGTTATCGAAATGTTAGTGGGCAGTTCGAGTGAATGTATTAGTATCTGTAACTATCCGCATCAGTGTGAGAAGCCCGGGGTAGTAAAACTCCCGAGCGAAGCCGGGTATGCCGTCTAGTTTCTAATAGATGTTGATTGTGGCCAGTAGGATAATGGAGACTGTTCATTTGCAATCAATATCATGACTTATAATAACGGGCTTGGTCTGTCTGTAAGTGTGGATGTCTATTTGGTCTGATCGTTCATACTACATCGGAGGACATGCTCAGTTTCGTGTGGCCCAAAAGCTTTTCAGGGTTTTGTTTGCATATACTTTAAAGTATGCGAGCGAAGCGAGCATCAATAAAAGTCTGGAAGTACGTCGCTAGCCGGACGGCCAGACTGGCGTATCAAAGATGAAGTTCCCACCAGTCATGACTCGCCTTCACGACTTCCTTTCTTTAGACACCTCGGACAACTCCATCTGTTCTTTCGACCCGGTCCCGCAGCGTACGGTCCTTCTTCATGTCGCCACTATCGCCTGAGGTACTATTCTTACGTCGCTAGATGCCACGTGTACCACTTTCCCAGGCGTGCCGGCATAAATGCCGCGCACTTACTCAAACGCACTCTCAATTTGCTCCTTCACTCGCCTGGTCTCGACGCTCCGTTAATAACTGCTCCACATGGTCTGTAGTTTGAGGTGTCGACGCTCTGGAAGTCCTCCGCGCCGAAACCGTCCGATTACACCAGTAGTACCATTTGGATTAGAATATCATCTGCAGCCTGCTGTCGCCAATCAAGAAGTACCGCACGTGTTCAGGCCGGATATTGACTTGGCTCGCTAACATCCCTTCTGTTTTGGTATTTGTGTTGTACTGTCGTCATTTTCGCATTGAGGAACATGAAATGGCTAAAGTTAATGTGTATGATTGCAGAAAGATTGGATTCAGTTGGCGAATTGGAAGCATCAGTTGATATGGCGAAATGGGAAAGGATGTATGGAGATAGAAGGGACCGGAAAGATAGCTGGGAACGTATGCTGTCAGATGTTGTTGAATAAACTTCTAAGTATCCTAGCCACTGACCAGGGACGCTTGCGGCCTGAAATCGGTGAGGTAGTAGGACCTTCCGGACCGGACCAGTATACTACGCTAACTCTTTTTTTTTTGCTTGCTCGCACCATTAGAGTAGTAGGCCTCTCATGCTTGGCCTGCTGGCCCGGTACAATCCATTAGATGCTTGCGATTTGTTAATTAAACTCGCCTTATCCTTGGGGTTTCCACTACAAGAATGGATTAGTGTTCATCACTGACAGCTACAGAAATGAGAGAGGCAGTTGGAGAAGGGGGGGGGGGGGGAATTCATTTACGGGCAGAAATGAAGTACGGAATTTTTAAGCATGGAATCAGAAAACAAATCTCGGAATTGCCGTGAGATGGATTTTCCTAAATACGGGTGGAAATGTAAAAGGATGAACTTTCATAGAAAATTCTCATAAAAAAGAACGTAGAACAGTGATAGAANATTTTTAAGCATGGAATCAGAAAACAAATCTCGGAATTGCCGTGAGATGGATTTTCCTAAATACGGGTGGAAATGTAAAAGGATGAACTTTCATAGAAAATTCTCATAAAAAAGAACGTAGAACAGTGATAGAATTCAGCTCGCTATGGAATCAAATGCATAGCCAAAAATTACCATACTTTGAAGACAATGATACAACCAAAGAAGTGTAATGCGAAGTAAACAGCCCAAGACGCGCCTTGCAGAAGCGTAAAAGAAATTACTTGAACTTGCTTAGTACTATAAAGCTCTAGAGGGAATACTGCTATTATCCAAGCCTACGAAGTGAAAATTGAGTCTATTCACTACTGTCGACAACAAAAGACTATAGGCCATGATGAGGCAAAATGAAGAGGGTCATGCTTTCATTGATTCCTTTGAATCCATCCTCTCAATCCTTTGAATGATCCAATAACAGAAAAATGGCCCGCGCCGGTACAAAGATGCAGCGTTTGCGGGTAATCTCATACTCCCCGCATGTGAATTGCTAAAAAAAAAGGGATTTTCCGAGGATTCAACACAAGCTAAGGAGCTGGAAGCCGTCAACAATTCAATGGCCCTTCCCCTCGGTAAATGCATTTCTCCTTTGTGGCCTGCCACCTTGAATGGACCTAATGATGACGACGTTTCTTTCTTTATAGGATGGGAGCGGTATAGTATAGTCAACTCCAGATGTCAGTACACAAGAGTTGGGGCCGCGGCGCGGGTCTCTCGCTGTCTGATGCACGGATTGAGCGTGGCATGCAGGGCAGAGATGCGGAGGAAAACCGCGCCGCGGTCCCAACTCTTGTCTGCGGACATTTGGAGTTGACTATACATCAGAACACTATATTATTAGGGTGTTAAGTTGGAAATGCGCGCTGAAGTTTTGACGTCGTTATGAACGTGTTGCCAAATATTTTCTGTCAAACTTTTGATATAATCTGAAAGAGCAAATCATGGAGAATTTTTTCGCATGTGGATTGTCGAACATCCTTTCACTGTTTATTTTTTAGNNAGGTTCCCTCCCTGCCTCGGCTAAAAGTGAAGGTTGGGTGAGCACGATACTCAGGGTATTCCACCTATGACCTAAAAGAAAGAAGGATATACTGCAAATAATGTTGGAACATTAATACAATTTTTGTGTACCAGGTATGGTGCCCTCTTGGAAGCCTCTGTTCTCTCATACAAATCCTCGACAAAGGCAACCACATCCGCACGAGATGACAGCCCGTTGCCAAGAAGTATACTGAAGATAACCATGCCTATAGAAAACACCTACGATTTCTTTTTTTTTAACCCACCCAGCCAAATAGTTCCAAACACTCTCATTGTGAGGCATCTTCTCGATGAAACGCTTGGCAAGGCTAAAGATACAGAGTGCACGTATAACAGGATGAATATGAATAAAATGCGCATTGAGAACCTGATCTCGTTGTCAACTGTGCTTGGATCACCAAGTTTGTTGTTCGTCTGCAGCACAAAGTATCGATTATTCCAAGCTGAATTGTTGCGGGGATCCTCGAAAAGAAGTTTGGCCGTAAAAGATAACTCTGCTTCGACTGCATTGTCGACGTCATCGCCCGCAAAAACAAAGTGACGGAGAACCCATTGCCTATAGGAGACCAATGTAGAAGATTTAATTTAAAGTGGTTTTTATACTGAATGACCACAACCCACTTCGCTTTTAAAATCAATTGCGAACCTGTACTGCCATGCATGGTAATTCTTGGATTCGTCCTCGATTACTGATGCCGTGAACGCGAGTTCATTTTTTGCTGCAGAAGCACCGATCAGCTCCACCACGGCTCTGCGATGATGCCTTAACGTAAAACTGGAGCCAATCGCATGTAATTGCGAGGAAAAATTAGAGAGAAGAAGGAACGGCTACAGGTCATTCTAACAATGAAGTCGCATTACATTAATGATGTAACGCAAAAGTAAGAAATTGGAAAGAAATCGCCAACCATACAAACCAGTGCGTGGTATGGTAAGATCCTCTTCACTGAATTTTTTTTTTTCGAAAATGGTTACTGATCGTGTATTGGGGCCGCATGCACCACCGAGATTAGCCAGGGTAAACGTGTTAACAACCATCAAATCTACCTATCGCTAACCCGAGCGTCAACACATTTAACTTGGGTAATTCTAGTGATACATGCAAGCCCTGGTGTTTCAAAATCATGAATTTCTCCGAAACTTCGTATGTGGTTATTTGACATGCTGATCACGAATACCATACTCATTCTGTACCGTGATACCATTTTTGCAGGGTTACCGTAGGTGCACGGTAGCATACGGTATATCACAAAATCTTCCGAAACTTTGCTTAGAGGGGTTATTTTATGTGCTGATCACGAATACCAACATAAATTGCCACGGAATTGCAATTTTCTCACCGAAAATTGCATTTTCTCCCAATCTGCTACGGTACTCTTACTGCAACCGTGTAGAAACGAGGTTATGCTACAAAACGGATATCATAGTCATGATCAGCACATACATCAATCTCTCTACGCAAGTTTCAGAATATTCTGTGGGACACTGTACCTACCGTATGTCTACCGTAACCCTATGAAAGTGGGGTTACGGTAGAGCATGATGATATTCGTGATCAGCACGTCAAATAACCCCCCCCCCAAAAAAAAAAACAAATTCTCAGAGACTTTTGATTTTGAAATTTTGGGACAGAAGAAGTGGAATAGCGCCCGACTTTCTTACGCTCTCTCTCTCCCTTTCTCTCTCTCTCTCTCTCTTTTCATACGCATAACTAACAGCTAATACTAGCCCCGCAAAAAATCCAAGCACTTGGTTTCCCGAAATAGGAATGTACTATAAGCAGCAAAACTGACAAAACTAGTGTAGGCCATGACAACCGATAGCATGTGCCGGCCGCCAGGTGACCAAAAAAAAAAAAGAAATCGGGGCGCAAAGAGTAGAACTAGCGAAGTGGGAAAAAAATTGAAAAAATGAAAATGGAAGTGAGAAGAAAGGCAGGATTAACTGCAACTCTAACACTGAACAAGAACTTACCAAACTTGATAATTCTTCGGAGTCTGCATGATAATGTCGTCAAGGTATTTGAGTTCATTCGAGAGATCAACGTTCAGTTTCTTCAGCAATTCTCGACGGAACTGCCTTAAATTAATATGTGGTAGACTATGTAAGAATGCTAAATGCACTAGCTGAGTAATGAGAACTCACCAAAGCGTGTAATTTGCTGGATTCAGTTGAATGCAATCCTCGGTTAGCAAGAAGACGCGAGACGACATTTCTCCAGAAGCAATGACTGCGCGGAGATATGCAAACGCATCCCTGACTGAAAGAAAATCCTAGCAAAGCCTTAGACGTGGCTGTACTCTTAAACAGAAATCTCATACATTGCTCGGTAACCGCAATGCGAACAGCACCATCCTCCTCCTTTGTTGGATAGATTGGCTTCACATCGGCCCACTCCGGATTGTCTCGGTAAAGTGCAGAAGTGCAAAATTCCTCGCCATCAGCCATCAGTAAATAACTGCAACTGGAAAGATCATACGTAGTATGTACCAGATGAGTTTATACATGGCACAAAAATACACGAAAACAGGTTACGGATGGTGGCTATATAAAGTCATGCAAACAAGAAGTCATGTTAGGAATAATAACGATTAAGATGATGACAAAGTTTCGTCTACAAAACAGACAAGCCTCAAAAATCCTGGAAGAACTTGCTGCCACTCTTTTCCACAAACTGGTATGAAAAAAGAAGTCGTATTTTTCAACGCCTTCAACGTTCTCAGAGTTACGAGCGAACTAGCATGATTATTAGCGATTTCTTTTCAGCATTCATTTTTTTAACATCCGCCATCCCTTTGTTTTTATTTGCAGCATAGTATGTGCGTTAATTTCAAGCGATGAAAACCGAGAGGATCAAACCAAGTTCAGGCCACAAAGAGAAGTGAGGCCTGTGAAGAAAAAGTACACGCACATATGCAAAGTGGGAGCAGCTGAATCGTTTTTGTAGGATAGCTTGGATATCCCTACTCTCGAATTTGTCAAAAACAGCTGGACTGAGACCGAATGAAAACCGAAAAATTAATTCTCCGATCTAATAATCCAGCGAACAATCCAAGAAAGTACAGCGTCCAAAAAGGAGGACGCCTTACAACCTTTCTTACTTACTTCTCCTACAGGGCTACACTTTGCCCTTCTTCGCACATCCGAGTTTTCTACTTGTTCAGAAACAAACAATCGAATTCGAAAGCATCCAATGTACCACTCAGTCCTTGGCTTGGATGCACCACTGGGATTACCCAGGATAAAGTGTTGAGGCCCCAGTTAACGATGGGTAAATTTGGTGTGCGTTAACGCGTTTATGTACACTGAGTAATCTCAATGAAGCATATGGAGATCCAGTTCATCTAATGAAACCGAAGCCAATTCGAATGGCAATCCATAGTGATGAATTTTCAAGGGTTGTGTAATCTCGCGCGCTCTAGTTCATATTTGCGCTCTATTGCAATCAGGGAATTCGTTCTGGGACCGCTCACCACGTTGTTGCCAGCTGGCGAACGATGGAGGGATTGAAAGGTTTCTCTCGAAGTGTTTTCTAGTTCGTTTGCAGTTACACTCCTTTTTGACGCTATTTGACCATCTTTGCATTTACAAATGTGGAACACGACGTGGAGAGTCGTACAGCTTGGCTTTTCCTTCTTAGTTTCCTGGTTTTCTTAATTCATAGGCGAAGCTCCGGATTTGTTCAGTAGAGACTATCCGTACATATTTAATTCGGCTCCCTGACTAAATAACAAAGATGGGGCTTTCGACGCGGACCCGTTTTCACTCAAACAGAACAACACTTTACATATAACATGTTTTAACCATATAATATGATACAGAACAAGATGTAGGGCAGAAAAAAAGAGCGCCATGGATGCCATTATGGAAGTTTGCGATTATGTCCGTTTCTTAATCTTTTTCGAGCGCGAAAATGGAAATCAAGTGGTTTGACAACTTCGTTTTGATGAGATCTGTCTGATTGACGTTTTCTATATGGCAGCGAAAGAGAGAGGAAAGGGATGGTTGGTTCCGCCGCGCATGGAAACTGTATGGTTCTGTGGAGCCATACTTTATGAGCTATATCGATTTTCACAGCTCTCGCCCTCAATTCATGTTCTCATCTATGGTATTATGGTCTACCGTTATATTTAGTTACCTCTAAGATGTTGGTCAGTGATCAGGTCGGTTGCCAAAGGTCAACGTTTTGCCAAGGAGCCGAATTAAATATGTACGGATAGTCTCTACTGATTTGTTCTGCACAGTCACCCAGAAAAAAGCTCTACGAAATCTGTTTAGGTGGTGCGACATCTGTGGCCATCAACCATGGATGTCCCCGCGCAGTTCATGATTGAAGATGAACTAAGGACAATGGGATCAGAACAGCTCAGTGAGTCTTTGAAGTTCATTGAGTTTCTGCTACCTTTTTTCATGAGGGAGCTCATTCAGAACCACAAGAAAAAGTTTCTGATCGCATCTGAAACTTGCTTTCCCAAAAGCTTGTCGACAACTTGTTTTCAGGCAACGGAAATGTGAAAGCAAGTTGTCGACAAGCTTTTGGGCGGACAACTTGTCGGCAAGGAAGTGAGAAAACAAGTTGTAGACAAGCTTTCAGGAAAGCAAGTTTCAGATGCGATCAGAAACATGTTTTTGGGGTCTGAGCATCCAGCTGTCATTCTTCGCGCATGCCTATTCGGTTTTGTTTTTCGACAGGACGCGAGCGAAGTCTCATTTCGAACGATTTGAAGTCCTTGCAAGATCAGATTGGTGATTTGGCGTTCAACAATTATCGAACATATGCAGATGCAGGTCGAACCACTCAACATTGTACAGAAATAGTAAGTTTATCTTCAATTTTTTGTCATCCTATCAACTAGAGTGCCTTATCTTACTTTCAACTGTCTTTTGTTAAGCTCATACCGTTTTTACCCTACTAGTAGAGGTACTCATTATTTGTAGTTCACTGAGATGAAAGAGAAACTGCGTGTGGTGTCTGGACAGATTCCTGAACTCGCTGCAGAGCTGCGGTCATTTCATACACGCACGAAAGATTTGTCCAATGAGCTCGAAATTGTGCGGTCAGCTTGTCAAAAGGATGGTCCAGTGTGGGAGCTACTCTCGCTTCCCTCCGTAAGTGATGCTTCCTAGTTTTTGGGTTGTCTTCTGTTTAGAATCTTTTGTGTACTTGTGTGAACTCACTGGAGTTTCGTCCTTGCTTCAGAGAATGGATGTTTGCATCCGAGCCGGCTACTATGAAGCTGCGTACTCGCTAACCAATTACGGTATGATGCTTCAGCAACACTCGATCATCAAGAATCCCTTGGTCAAGGCAAGGATTATTCAATTCAGTCTCTTCTCGCCTTTTCTTGGTAGATAAGTGATAGTTGTCTGTCCCCCGTATATTCTCAGTAGTCCCCTCATTATGTGCCGTTCCTCCCCTATCGAAAAGCCTGGGGAGTGGAACACCTTTTTTACTCCCGAGTAGGGCTAAGGAGGCGAAAAGGGCTTCTAATCGAAATTAATCAAAATTCCGTCTTTGTTCCTTTTAATATTAAAGTTAATAAATTGCTTTTGATTTTTGCAGTTGGTTCAGTACTGCGGGGTAAATTTTGTTGGAGTTCATGCATTTACTTCAGAGTATCGCTGACAAGCTTGTTGAAGCTCGGTCTTTCCTCCTTGAAGAGTTGTTCAATAAATTTTCGGGCCCTCTTGATCTCGCCTCTTCCATCCAGGTAAGTTTTTTCTTCATGGTGCTTCTAGATGGGCATAAATTATACTTAATTTATAACTTTTTTCTTTAGGTTGTGAACAATGTCCGTAAAATGCCATATCTCACGCCCACACAATTACGTGTTTGTATTTTGCAACATAGAGATATGTATTTGGACAGACAAATTCTGGATATTACGGTCAGTTTCTGTTGTTGATCCACTTCGTGAATACCTCTCAGAAATGTTTTGAGAGTTTTTTTTTGCAGAATCATCCGGAATTCGCCATTCGTGCCATTGAGATTTACCGAGACTGCATGTATGATACTCTTGTTTTGTATCTTGCCGTTTTTCCAGAGAACGAAACGACGCGAAAAGATGTAAGTTGTTTAGAATGCATTTCACTGCTCAATTTGATCCATCTGAAGTGCATCGCGTGGTTTAATAGCAAAAGCTTGATTAGTTACTGAAATAGCAGTGTTCCATGCAAAATGTAATCGCATGCTAGTAATCTTTTTCCAGTTGTCGTTAGACCCGCGCTGGGAGACGTGGCCATCTAGTGCGCCCTCTTCTGTGCTGGGACAGTGGACAGCGCGAAACATCACAAGACTGTTGGATATCATAAGGAGGGCGGACATGAAGTAATTGCTACCAAGTATTATTTTCGCCTACCAACGGTAGAAATTCCAATTTGTAACTAGCTTTCAACGAGTCCTGCACTATAATACAGTAGAGTATTGTTGGTTTCACACAGAAATGTTCCCATTATTCTTTTAATAGGACAGTTTCAGTTGTAATTTATTTGTTTTAGGAGTAGTGTGGATATGTGCACAGTTTGGTCAAAACTTATGTCGTTGGCTGCATCACTTGGTCGAATGGGACTCGATTTTCGCTCTCTGGTTGTTGATTTCCTCATAAAAATGGTCCTGGAACGATTTTCTTCGGCCGTTCGGTTGGCCACCAATACGTTGGTGTTTTTTTTTTTACTCTTTGGCTACTTCCGTATCACATTATTTTCGTGAAGTGTTCGTTTACAGTTTCTTGAACGAGGCAAAAGTGTTGTCAGTGGCAAGTGGAGAACTGTCATCCTTGTCAATGGAGAGTGAAACCCCAGCTACTAACAAGCCCCCTCAGCCTTCTCCTGAAGTTTCGATGTGGGACGACATATGCGTTTATGGAAATGCCATCCTTGAAGCCCTCAATGGTTTACGATATTCCCCGAGTCCCATGCTGGTTCGTCATCCGTTTTTACTCAATCTCCATGTCGCAAAGAAGAAATAGAAGTAATGTTTTCTGAACTTTAGATACAAAGTGTGGTGCTCTGTATACGAGAATCTCTACGTAGTATTTTGGTGTGGCTAAGTGGTCATTCGTCTTCGCCGCACTTCAACAGAGCAGTTGAAATACTTTGCCTTCATTTCGTACCGTTCATTAATCGATGCATTCGATTTTTATTCCCATTCTCTGGAATCACCCGATTGTTTGGAACGACGATTAGCCCACAAACATATGTGAGTTCATTTTCTATAAATTGTTTTTTTAACTCATTTGTTACCTTTCTTTTCAAAAAACGACGGGAGAAATGGGCTTTGCATTTTCGTTTCGTTGTTTGCAATACTTCATCATCATGGGAGAAACAGATTTCCTGTCAACACCTGAGCACTTCTGAAGCACACGCGTTAAACTAAAAACACTTTTCTCAAAACGTGTTTTTCAGGAATCGTTTACGGAGCTAAACATAAACGAACTGATTGGATCTTGCCATGGTTGCGAACGTATTCGAGCAGTTCTTGATGAGATAACTCGAGAGAGGGTTATTCCTGAGTTTAATGCTGCCACCATTTCTAAAGAAGATTCAACTCAAGCAGATACGGATGCTGCAGAAGACGTGCCTTCGGCATTCTCCGACACTTCTATGTGCTCACCTTCTGAAAACCCAAGCTCCATTCACTTTGAGGTGGGGGACGACGGGGATGAGTCACCCGATGTTAGAGAAGAGTCTGCAGCAATACGCAGTGACTCAACTTCACGCATTGAAATGAAGCCGCAAGCAACAGATGCGCCGCTTGTAGTTGCTACAAGTGACGATGTTCCGGCTCTTGTCGACACTGCTCCAAGTCCGACCTACAATGACATCGAGGAAACGAATGTCCAGGCCGGCGAGTGGGATTGGGATAAGGAAATAGTGGAGGAGGAGAAACTGCCCTCGAAAGTGAAAGAGAAATCTTCCTAATCTGGTTAAGCACTTATTTCTAATTCGGGTGTATGCAGTGGGTTACTTCTGTGTTCAACAACGTTTCCGTGGAGTACCAAAACACTAACGGACGTGGCTATTTACCTGGAATTTGTTGTAGGGCGTTGCAGTTTAGCGGCATCGCTGCAGTTCGTTAATCCTATGGAGCAGTTGATATCCGCACATGTAACAGTCTGCAGGTGTTGCAGTACACATCAGTTATTCGTTACAGGCTGGAAGTTTTGGGCGGTGTCCACTTTCCTTTGTTTTTTCTCGTTAGTACAGAAGCAAACATTTTTGCATGATTGGATTCAATCTCCTATTTTCAATCATCGCTTCTTTGATATGGTTAAGACGATTATTTCACAATTTTGTGCGGTTTTTGATCCTGTGATATTCATTTGTGCAAGATGTTCCATTGAACAAATGGGTGTAATTGTGCAGTTATGATGTCCTTAAATCTATTATTTTTCGTCTTACATAAAGCGATTGTCTCTTTCGTTGTTGTAAAAATGTACTTCCAGTGGCAGGCACGGAGTTCGCCCCTCCCCCTTTCGTCGCTGAATGGGTCGCTGAATTTTCGAAACTTCTCTATGAAATAGATGAAAATCCTATATTAGCGTACTTTTAAGTCCTTATTTCCCTTGCTATCTTTTAGATAAAATTTATTTCCCTTGCTATCTTTTAAATAAAATTTCTTCATTTTTCATTATCTGAAATGAGTTTCTTGTTAAGTCTGTTCTCAAAATTCCGGTGTTTTTAAAATTCCCGCTGTTTACTAAAGACGAGTAGGAGCTCACTTTTTTCCCACGCCACCCCCCCCCCCCCCCCCCCCCCCCCNCCATTTTTTCATTCAGAGTTATCACGATTACGCTTTTAGTGCAAATTTTGTCTTCTCACCATGAAATTTTGGATACCACGAAAAAATTACGTTATAGCGACGTTTTGAATAATGAACTGGATGACCTACAAAACGAACGCTAGAAAGCTGTTACTACACTCGAAGAAAATGCGGGCACTCCCGCCCACTTTCTTCTTCTGCAGCTGGTACTTTACTGTATTGACGATCACTTGGTCATCGCAAGTTAAGTTGTTTAAATTCTGGGCATCCTTACTACCCAAAGATCGAAGACGCGGAATCCGCCCAAACTTGAAGCTGGGCATATGCATTTTTGAGTCATCTCTCGTTAAGTCCCTTTGTCTTTAATTGTCTTTAATATGTGATCGTCAGGCAAGCTTACAAGGGTGGATACTTGCTCAGTGTGGCCATCCATAGAGAGGGGTATATTGCCTTTTGCAGCTTTCTACGCTGATTTCGAATCCGTTTTCAAAATCGATCAAAGTGCTTTCTGTGATGACTTATGCCCATTTTTGCTACCCATCTGCAAGCCTCGAGATAAGTGTACAAAGAGGAGTCTTAGCATAAAAATGAGTCTCTCTTCCTCCAGAACGGCGCTTCCAGGTTCGAAATCTTCCGAATTATAATACACGATGGCAAAAGATTGGAATTTGTCAAAATAAGATCATTAAATGGAAAAAATTGGTTTACAGCCGCGATTTTCGCAATACCAAAAATGGACATAACTTATCACAGAGAGCAGCTTTGTCGATTTTGAAAACAGATTCGAAATCAGCGTCGGAAGCTGCGTGAGGCAATTTACACCTATCTACGAATGGCCATACTGAATAAGTATCCTTCCCTTGTTAGAGTTTTTTTTTTGAAGTTTGCAGGGAAGACTACCGTTCTGTGTCGTTTAGCAAAAGTCGAAAAGGGTGGAATGCTTGGTTGTGACACATTTCTTGATGGATCTGAAGTCATTTGCTAAGGCCTTAGCCTTGCATCCCTTCTCAGGGTATCATTTCTCTTTAGGATGACAGTTAGAGATTGATTGGCACGTTGAGTCTCATCATGCAGCGTTACACGTGGCTGCAGTATACGTGAGGCTGGGAATTAGCTTCTCTTGGGTGTGAACGATGGCCTGCTGTAGCTGTTTACCATGAACCCGTATGTGAATAGCAATTATAGACCTGCGCCTAGTTACCGTTCGTTCAGGTAGAAGTAAACATCACAGCTGCTGGAACATATACGTCACACTTGCGCTCACATCAGTCTCAGCTCCGTTTTAACATGTCAGACAGGTAAAAATCCGAGCGACTGACAAGTTAGAACGTGAGCGACATGTCAGATGCACCTTTGCACTCTCCAGGTAGGAACACACCAATAGTCACTGCTTTTTGAACGAACTTTTTTTTTTTTAAAATAGACTTTTATAGGCATACCAGTCGTACGACTTTTGGGTATCTTTCACTGCACAAGGGTAGTGTCTCACCTCAGAAGTCGGTTCTCGAGAACTGTACATTGATAGCATCTGGGTAAGCTGCCCACTGGCGGGATTCATGAACGTTCCCGGGAAGATTCCCACCTAGCCGCTCCGGATTGGATGAGTTTGTCGAGAGAAAACTGAAGAAACTTGCTATTTCTACCATAACTTATCATAGTTGTCTGAGACGAACCTCTTGAACACAGCATATTCACTTGTCCATGGAAAATCGTTCATTTCAGGATTGTGGGTAGGTGAAATCTTTCAGGAGGGTTCATGAATCTCACCGCACGGAAAATGGCATGCTTGAAATTTCCAGAAACCAGTGGGAGCCGTGTATTCTCAGGGAGCGCTTGGCTGAAGATTTTGAAAAGAATCTTGAAATTTTCGGCCTATGGGTTGTTTTTGACATCTAAACACGACATACATTAGGTTGGTCCAAAAGTCGTGCACCAGAATTTCTTGGTCTTGAATTGAAATTCCTTGGCAATGGAATGATGAGCATTGTTCTACCACTTCTCCACTGTAAAAACCTGCAGACTCTGTTGCACCCATGAACGATAATGTATAAATGTTTGAAAAAAAAGACTTTCGGACCATCCTAATACATTTATCATGAACTACTGGTGCAAATCACAATCTGCCAGACCCCCCTAGATAGTTTTTCGTCCATTTTGCAGCATTTCACGTGTGTCACTGGAATCAGGGCTTCGAGCTGATCCAGAATCTGTAAACACCCCAGATGCGGGGATTAGGTGACACACCCACTGACTTTGATCATTCATGCACAACCGCTTGGGACGCGCACGTTTACATGCGTGTGGGTCCCCTGCTCAACCGAATGAATACGTTCTCGCACGCGATACGAATTTTTCCTTTACACAGTTTTCTTCATACCAATGGACTTTTCTCTTGCAAATATTGGTTTTTCCTTCATGTTTGTCATGTTTTCAATTGGCACGTTTATTGTTCTTTCAGTTATCACTGTTGGAAGTACATACTAAAGAAGTTTGAAATTTTCTTCGTTCGTTGTTGGTGTGGTACACTCCACTTCCATATTTGTTAGTATGTCACTTTCTAGAGAAATGCTCACTATGAAAATCTCACAAACAAATTAAAAGAAGCGTGCTTAGCAGGTTCAGCACCTGGTACACCTCGCGTGTCCGTCTCAACCGGCTAAGCGAATTTCTTCCAATACATCGGGTAAATATTGGGTTGGGCAATAAGTTCGTGCGGTTTTTTTCACCTTAGTTTTTTACTGGAAATAAACTCGTTTGATTGCTTATCAGTAACCATTTTGTAGCCCTTAATTTACCCCTTGTAATTGTCCTAACCGAATTCCTCAACTCTCGCCACACCTCATTTTTGTCGCCCGGAGTGTGAAGCACCATTTCGACTAGGACGACAACCTCCTATCACTCCGACTGTTTGACTGCTATCGTGGACCGAATCCAATTCAAAAGGCAACAACAATCAACGACATGTAAAGGGAATCCATTGTTGTTGAAAATATGGCGCAGAAATGGATGCCCGCTTCATAGAGGTTAATTTTAGCCCTGAGGATGTCCCCTTCTAAAAGTGGAGTTTGAAGATCAGCGAGACGTTAATGCGCCAGGTTTTGCTCTAGATGTAGAGAAGATGTAGAGAAGAAACATCTAGAACTTTCAATTTCAGCTACATCTAGGTTCAACTAATTAAGTTCGCGAAAATGCTTCGAACGGCCTACTGCGAGGTGACCCCTCACATTGAGAAGGCGCATCGCCTCTGGGCAACTTCCATCAAAACGGTATCCGACATGCTAGAATAAGGAATAATTTCACTCAAACAACCTCTACAAGCCTGAAGCAGTCCCCAACCACTTATTTTGGTTATTTTCTAGGGCAATTTCCAGTGTTTCTTTGAGGAGCTGCAGCTGAGAGTCCCAAATTGGGTCGTTCCAAACAATGTGCCTTTTCACGAAAAGGAAATCGAGGGGCTGCTCCACCTCTGACAGCATTAATAGCGGAGGGAAGCGGCTACATAAATTACTTGTTATGATTTATGTTGTTCCTGAAAGGCAGTACTTCTAGTGCCCCTGAAAAACCGCACGAACTTGTTGCCCAACCCAATACTTACAGCATGAGAGTGATTCAAATTCATAAACCTTTCGAAGTTAAGCGGTAAATATTGGAAGGTTTCTAGAATGGAGATGACCACTTTGTCCACGTTTTTTCCGTATTCACATGGCGCGCTATGAAACATGACCGCAGCTGTACCATTATGCAATTCTGGATCTTCCGTTCAGTTGCTTCATGAGATTAAGATGTATTCCCTCGTCTCATCGATGCAACGAGATGTCTCACCCGATAACTGCTACCCTTCTTGCTGCATTAGTCTGTGCTACGCTTCAAGCCTCTGCGACTCATTCATAGCCGTGCTTTCTCCCTCATAAATGCCGCGTTTGTGCAGAACGACCACTCTTTTTGTGAGAGTAATCGAATTTGTCGGAAAACTTGGATGGCATGGCAGTTGAATGACATGTCTTTGCCTTAAAGGTCACACGCTATAGAAAATTTTATTCAGTTTCCGCGGAATCGAAACGGCTATTGTTTCAAAAGGACGTCACATTTATAGCGGAGTCCTGTGGTTAAGGTCCATTCGCATGTGCCTCATCACCTATTTACATGGGTTAGAACAGGGTTAGCATCCATGAACGCAAAATTAAGCCAAACTAGGTTGCCAGATCAACTTTGGCGTCCTGCTTCTTCTGAAGCTACACAGTCTATAGTATAACGAATCGCTCTAAGCATCCTTGGTTTGCCTAGTTGAAGCTTCATGGATACCAGCCCAGAAGGCAGAAATATTGGACAATAAAGGAAAAGTAAGATCAATGATACAGTGGGCGTCGATGGCGGTGGCCCATCCACAGCCTCGAAAAGTACGCGGCGCGACCGCGCCGCTCAGGGTGGAATCGTCGCCGCAGCGGCAAATCTGGGTTTTCTCGGTAGTTGTTCATCACATTTGATGGTAAATGATAAGAAAACTAATTAACTATCAAGAACACCCCAATGTTCTTTCTCCTGAAGGGGAATTCTGCTCGAGCGGCGCGGTTGCGTCGCGTGCTTTTCGAGGCCGCAGAAGGGCCACTGCCATCGACGCGCACTGTATCTGTGAATGCGTATAGTGTTGACTGAATAAAAATCGAGTACATTCAATTAAAATTAAATTCAATCAAAACTAAAAAAAAACAATCCAGCATTCCATCTATGAAATCCTATATTTTAGAGATCAAGAAGCTCTGAAGCCTTTCTTTTCTTCTCCCAGGGCTGTACGGCCCTGCATTTTCTTACCATTCCAATTCTCGACTTATTCGAACTTAAATTCTCGAATATCGATTCGATCAACACACCAGTAGACAGTGGTATGCCACATCGCATGTAGTGCAGAGCGTGCCGCGGGTCTCGACCACTGAAGTCGCCTGCTTTTGAACTTCCCCCAACTCTAAGTGGACAAGGGGGGAGTGGCGAATTTGCGAGGCGTCGCGGCGATTTTCCAACCAATGCAGAAGGGTGGGTGTCGAGGACATCGAGCCAATTGTCCTCCAACCGCTGGCGGCGGGTGCAGGCGATCATCTGTGCTGTCGCGACTTAGCGCTCGCACGTGCGCGCAGTCGTCGACCGGTTCTGCCACCCAGTGGCTCACGCTACTTTTTCTGCAAATTAATTCTTTCGGATCGTTCCCGGGCTTGGCGTGAACTTTCATGTGCTAAATTCTGCGTTTCGCCGTATCGATTCAGTCTGCGTTTTGTACGCGTGGAAATTCTCGGGCATTGTTTGCTTCTCAGTGATGTCCAGTGATGCTCTTCCCGTCTTTGCCGTTCTCAGCCGAGTCAGTGCTGCACCGCGCGACGCCTTCCATGATGCTTACTTTGATTTACGACTCTTCTCGACTCACTGTCATTCATCTACACACCTTTGGCCTTCAGTCCCTCTCTCACTATTTGCGGCGATGCCTTATTCAAACATAAGAACTGCCCCTTGATCCTATTTTGAATGGAATACGAAAATGGAGTTTTGCGGTGGGGCGATGGCAAACAGCGCGTGTTCGTGGGCCATTTTGCCCTTTCGGGAGCGGGATTGTAAGGGGCTGTGGTTGAGCATGGCTCTGTAATTCGATGCCCTACATATTTTGAAAGGAATCGTATTGCATTCCCAGAAAGCATGTTTTTCTGGTTCTCCTCCAGCGATTGTTGATTGGAATTCTCTGTTCTGTTCTTTTAACATTCTGCGTCTTACGTCACAATGCACGCGGTGGTGAATTTTTATTTTCTCGTCGTGCGCTTTGATATTGGCTGAAGATACTAACATATTGATTCTCTCAGGATTTGTCAATACAAATTTCATGTGCTCTTGCTCTTCCTCTACAGTGAACACAATCATTTGCTCCAATTGTTGAGTCAGTTCTGTTCAGTTATTTTTGAACAGCAACCCCTATACTTCCCCAAAATAACCGTCTCTAGAACTTGGCATAATCTCCCCTGGAACCCTATTGTATCTGTAAAATATGATAGAGTAGCATATGGTATCGTATGCCTATTCTTCACTGACAATCTACTCTTTTTCTTTTTTTTTTTTGAAATGTGGTCTCAGATACACCGTACTGACGGAACAAGGTGAATTCTAAATGAATAAATGAACAGCTCCAAAGTGTAGGGGTGAGACTCGCAAACACTGCCGTCTGTGATACTTCCCACATGATTTTTTGAACTCGTCGAAGTGGTTGGAGTTAGGTCTATGAACGTTTCCTTCTCATAAACTCCATTCTTTGGAATTGATGGATATGCTATTGCCATCTTCTGCTATTGCCGCATCCATTCATCCATCAAACATTTTATGGACGTACTCTATCGTGAATGAACAAATGAGCACCACTCCATGTGCAGGGGCGAGACATGCGAATGCTGCCAACAACCGTGTGGTTTAGCTCGTTTCTGGGAGCATTATGGATTTAGGTGGTCTACTGCATGTGCTCAAACTTTCGACTCACATGATTAACGACTGTTTCCTCCCGCCCCCCCCCC
>JARK01001476.1:173071-183817 GCA_000688135.1 Ancylostoma ceylanicum
GTCAGCGCCGCGGCAAAGTTTTCCGTGCTGTTGTCGCCCTAGAGTTTCTTTTTCCTTTACTGTTTTTCCTGGAATTACTGCCTTATCCCATCCCACCATATCCAGCGAAAATTGATTCCCTCTCCAAATTTAGTTTGTGAGATATCATTTTCCATGACCTTTCTCCTTCTCCCTGTCTTGCTTTTTTCATTCATTCCTTTTTTCATCATGTTCTAGTTTTTGCCTCCGCTAATGTTTGAGTTTGTTCTCACTTGCATTTTTATTTCGCCTTATTTTGGTTTGCGCACCTTGGTTGTATCAATAAATAAATAAATTTATGAAATGAAAAAAAAAATAAATCACTGTTTTTCCTAATGTTTATTCGACATTTTGTTGAACTCGGACAGACTTCATGTCACTGAAGAACTGCTGAGCAGAAAACTGAGCTCCACTTGTTTTTAAGTCAGAAACAGTGAAATCTATAGGGATCTCAAAGTCTGAATATCCCTATCATTGTTGGTAATTCGTATGACACTATGTAGCAAATGGTTCCTCTTCCTCCTCCTTCTGACAGATTTTATGCGGGGAATTTTGTCCAGTTCAATGCAAGAATTTGTAGAAGAATAAACAGTGCGCTTACAGCACTAGTTTTCTATAATACAAACATATTCTGAACACTGTTGAGAGGATGTACTTCTTTCCTTTCACAATTATTGAAGACAATGCTACCGTCAGGATTGGCCGTATCTAGCCTCTATGTACGTTTTGCACTACGCGAAGATCTTTTGATTATAGATCTCTAATCCTTCAGATATATTACCATAGTGAGCAGAAATACCATGGCGGGTAAAAAAAACGAGTTACATTGAAACTAGAGATGAAATTTGGATAACACCTAGTGAAAACTCATGTTACAAAGCTGACTCGGGGAGGGGGGGGGGGACGGTTGAATTCGTGAACTAGGCCGAAATCACTTTGGCCTTCTTTGGTCCTTTGTTATTGTTGTTTTCAGTAGCTTATTCTTTTTTGTTCATAGTCAAATGTAATAATTTTTAACGACTTTAGTTTTGCTTTTTGCATTTTTGAGGACTCTCATGCGATAGATTTATTGGTCAGATTTCGGTGTGTTAGTGTATAGTAGCGAATATGGCCGACGGCGGACCTCCACACTCTTCCTAATGCTCGCTTCGTTCGCATGACTCTGCTTCATATTCATCCTAACAGACTCACTCCCATTCCAAATTTATGCTGCGATTCGTTTCACCTCCTTTTCGTTGCCTTCCCTCATGTAAAACTGGACTAATCAAAAAAGGCTAACCTCGTTTTACAGCACAATTCAATCTTTCGCTCGATTGAAATATGATTCACAGCATCTTCTCCCTACTGGACACAGACACACCCTTCCCCCATCGGTGGACCCGTCTCGATTCGCTCCTCCATTTTTGGGCGCCGGCGCACCCTTTTCACACCGTTGGACCCGGCTCCACTATTGGGTCTTTTCGCAGGCATGTTAGTACTCTACTCTGTGCACCGTCCTGCTTTGGTGGACTCGCTGTACATCATCCGACCTTCTTTTTGATCTTCTCCCCGCTTGACTTCACGTCATACTCATTTTTACCCTTTTATGTGATCTCATAATCATCCTCACTGAGCAAGTTGTAGAATTTCGTGACAGAGAGACAAACAGACATCCACACTTACAGGCAGACTAAGCGGGTTATGATAAGTCAAGATGATATTACAATAAACAATTATATTTTTTGCAGCGGGTTCATTTTCAGAATTTCGGCAGTGAAGGCCTCCAAAATTACGGGTTTTTTAGTCTTTCTTTTTTTCACCCGTTCTGCGTCTGCCACTAGGAAGTACTACTGTGTTTTCTTCATTTAGAAGTAATCCGATTTCTGAGTTTCTCCACAGCATAAGTTTTGCGACAGTTTAGCGATAGATCAACAACTTCAGATCCCTGAATGAGGCATTATGGTAAATGTGTTTATCTTTGCAAGGGTTTCTATCTTCGATCCTTCACCTTGCTCAGAGTCGCCACAATAATGATTTTCTTTATTGTATGCGTTTTGCTGAATACCGTTCCAACTTTACCAACCCCGACCCCCTCCCTCCTTCCCTTATCTGCCGTTCTCCTCACAAGTGCGATTGTGAGTTTTGAATGCCTGTTGATGAAGTGTGTTGACTTTCGACTGTTGAAAATTTATTTCTGTTGGAGAATGCATTCAAGTTCTATTCACGCTATTGTACCCTGTTTAATGTTTTATTTACAGTCGCAAGACGCACTAGAACCTACATATTCGTCTGCTGAACTCCTTCCATTTCGATTTATTACGATTGCAAAAATCCGTTTCTGTCACTTCGGTCTTTTTCAGTATTGAAATGTAAAGAGCGAATGATGATCTGACCTTTTTTTCGATGTAGGATTTGGCTCCTAGTTGACGCATCCATTTCGCTTCAGTCACATTTGAACTACAGTGTTTCAAATTTAATCTCCTGCAAAGTGGAGCAAAGTGTCCGGGAGAGAAGCGACAAATTGACAAATTCTGAATCTGGGTCAAACCTTTCAGTTTTTTGTCATTTTCGCCAAAACACCTACGCTCGCATGCGATGAACATGAGATGTGCACGAGAACCACACGCGGTTCGAGGCGGAGATCATACTCAAAAAATTTAAAAACCATGTTTTGCACAAGAGTAAAAGGTGCAAATCCCACGATTAAGACGTGCGTACTCATCCGAAACAACAACGCTGTTTTAAAGCAACAGTTCTATAACAGCTATGATGAAATTCCTATAAAACCCGTGCATAGTCATGCAGAACCCATGCATCTCCAAAATACTATGCACATTTAATGAAGAACCCTCGAAAAACCCACGATTTTATTAGTCCACTGCATAGTTTCTGCATGGGTTTTGCATGGATTTAACTATGGCTTGTATAGAATTATTGAGTAAAAAACGGTGTTTTGCTTGGGCAGGCATATCTTAATCGTGGGATTTGCATCTTTCAATCTCATGCATATTCGGGTTTCCTGAATATTTTTCTGTAGGAAAATTGACATTTTCATGACCTGAACCTTCATCAGCATCCACTATGACACGCATTTAGAATCGTACAAGTTTTACACCATACTTTGCTTAGGACAAAGTAACATTTTAGATGTGATCGGATTAGAATATTGTATTTTGAGTAGATCGGTTAATTGGGAGCAACGCGATTCTGGAAGAAAGATTTTTAAAAAAAAAACGTTCTCGAGCATTCTTGTTTTCCCAAGTTCTTTTTTAAAGAGACCTAAGTCGAGTTTTTCGACAGATTCCTAGATTATTATGTTAACTACAAATTGAATTAATTGTTCCTTCATCTGTACTATATATGTACCATGTGCTGCTACGGAACAGTATTGTTACTCTCTGAGAAATCAAATTTTGACATCAGCTCAGGCTGCGTGGCGCATACATGGAATCCGTGTGAAATATACATGACGTAAAATTGGTACAGTTCCCACATTATTATGGTTTTTTTCATTCTCTGAATTATTAATAGACGCATGAAACAACAAAGACCATCTTGAAGGAACAAGTTCAAGGTGAAATAGATGCGAGACGAACAGGTTTCATTCTATTAAGGTGGTACATAAAATTACATGTTTTTTTTTCACTTTACACAAATAAATGTATGACTTGAGTGAGGACGGTAAATCTTTGGACTGCTATACTCCTTCATTTGATGTGTTAAGCTCCTACTTTTGTTTATTTTTTGAATTTTAATCCTATTCTTTGATGATCCAACTCGATCCACATGCAACTCCAAGTGCAAATAATGATGGAAGACGGACAATAAATATCTGTATGACTCGAGAATCGTGTCGTACTAGCAGAAATGCGATTCTATCGCCGCGACTGCAACGCAATCGCTGCTATTTTGATGCTAACATAGAATTTTGAGCACACCAGCATCATACTGGAATATCAGCATGTGCAACAACCTGTCGTTATTCTTCTTTCTTACGAGCAAAAATCAAAAGAAGCGGATGCATAACCAGTCCGAATTAACAAGTTCCAATTTCGAGCGCACCGCCACGTGTCACACCCGCCCTTTTGGGGGTGTCGTCTCTGTACCTGACCGGTCGAGCACGTGGTCCCATGTGGTAGTCAAGTTTCTTTTCCCCGTGAAACGTTCACATGTTGCAATCATGTTTCTTTTTCCCATAAAGCGCTATTTTCATATTTATTCATTTATTTACTCAGTACACCACATAGGTGCGCCATCAGAAGTTGTATAGGACCATATAAAAAGGAAGCAGGTAAACCTAGAGACAAAAATCTAAACAGCACCTAATAGCTCAGCCGTTAAACAATAACATCTAGTACTAAAAAAAACATGATGAGGAGAAAGTTACCAAGCCCTGAATTAACATATGAATTATCTTTTTTGTTGTAATTCTCAAAATTCCATTCATGTTGATTGTTTTTTCGTTCGCCACTGTTGGGAGTTTCTCAGAAGTTTATCGATCGTTCACTTGGCATGTTCAAAATACCTAATGAAAAATTTTGGGAAAGAGGGCTACTTTGCCCACTGATTGTTTGGTACACTCATGTATCAGCAGGTACGGTACTAGAAATGAGTTTGCTAATTATGAGCACCTGATAAAATTATGGCATGGAGCGTGTCCGCCTGGCTGTGCACTTTCTCGCGTAAGCTGCTTATAGGAAGCCGTTGTTGATCCATCCAGTATGAGGATAGTACCTGAGCCTATTGGTGTCCTGATTAGTGTGTTGATTGGACAGTGTATCAGATAGATTCGATATTCGAATATTCGATTTCGAATAAGTCGACGAATTGAGGTGTTCAGGAAAGGGGAAGCCCTACACCTTTACAGGCCAAAGGAAATAGTTACGGGATGCTTTGCGTTTTCGGAAGGTTTGATATTTTTGAATGGATCTTTCGATTCTTACTCAAACTAATTAAGTTTACTCGACTTTCATTCAGTCAACACTCTACTGTTGACATTCCAAGGCACTGATCTCCAAAAGAACTCTCCATTTGACGCAGTCATACATGTTGGCAGAAAAATCACATCAGCACGGCCGCACTTTGTTCGACACTCAATTAGCGGCAATTTTCTCGTTGGGCGCGACCATAAATTGCAACAAAAGGGACATTCGGAAACAAAAGAAGATCCTATGAGATCATAAGATCTGTGTTCGACTTCTCCTCGATTATGCAACTGTAATCTTTAACTGAAGCAAAGTGGAAAACATCCATAAGGAACATTCAAAACAGTGACATCCACTCGTCCGCTGTGATGATCTAAAGCTGCGCGGACCCGCCCGCAAAAAAAGGTGGAACTACTGGTGGGTTGAACTTCGAGTCTGGGTACCCCTGTTGTATCCTACTTGGAGGAACGCCGAGAATTAGCAGGGTATATCGAGACCTTTAGCCGTGTAGCGCCGCAGAGATTGAAGAGCTGAGCCACCGTTAGACCTCTGACGACGACTGCGTCGAAACGTAACGTCGATGATAAATTTCCATCATAACAACCTGATACGGCAGAAGAAATCCCAACAAACCAACTGCACAGGTTCAAAGACGATCTAGCATGGGAACTGTTGCAAAAACGTTAAAACAGTTTGTTGCACAAGATTTTGGTTGGAGTGGGCAGATTCGACTAAGGCAACGTCCCATCCAGCGAAAGTAGGAGCATCAATTTTATGCTAGAAACCTTGGCTAGAAAGAGGCATTAACAGGACTTCATAATGGCGTATGAATTCATGTTAGGCCATGCTAAAATTGACCCTTCCACCTTTTCCCTATCCGTCGCTCTAATGCTCGCGGAGCTAGCATGAAAATTGTTCTGCACTCATCAAACTCAACGTGGATAGCGTTTTTCGATTGCAGGCTGGGTCAGGACCTTACCCAAATCTTGAAGAGAGCTGTACCTCCTCGTAATTCACACTTTAAAGCAATTGCTGAGATGCTCCCGAAGTATGTACATATAGTCAACTCCAAATGTCCGTAGACAAGAGTTGGGGCCGCGGCGCGGGTCTCTCGCTGTCTGCTGCACGGATTCAGCGTGGCATGCAGGGCAGAGACGCGGAGGAAAACCGCGCCGCGGTCCCAACTCTTGTCTACGGACATTTGGAGTTGACTATATGTAACTCCTCGCGTCCTCCTTTCTCTCTTTCCTCATCAATGCTTTTGTTCTATGCCGTTTCCACATCTCTGCTCGTTTGTTCCCATTCAAAATGTTATGCTAGACATGAAATTTTGCAGGCTACTTACATACTGCGGGCATAAATTGGACTATTTTCTCTCTTTTATCTTATGCTCCTTGCGTAGCTCTCCTATAAATGAAGCATTTTGCTTTTCACTTTTTATTACTACCTGTTTTATCGTGCACTCAGGCTTATCTGTGTGTAAATCAATCTACAAATATGTAGAAGAAGGAGCTCAGGGTCACCAAAGCTTAGGGCGGATTTGGCTCTCATCGAAAATGACCTCTCATCTCTTCTGATGATTCACGGTTCCCATCGCTGTTCCATAATTCCTTGCACTATTTCATATCGACTAATTTGAAATTATAATGACTTGCATTTCCGCCGTCGTTTTTTAAAATGGAAATGGGTATGGTGCGGAGACGAATGCTCTTGTACCAATTTTTCGTGGAATGAATCAATGGAGAGTTTGTTGCAGCATGCCCATCAGGGTGCAAATCCGATATTCAGTTGCGATGCTGCTCCTAATCTTTGAAAAAAAGACGCGTCCGACCCAAAAATGCTTCGGCAACTCACCAATGCGTCACCAAGCGGCGCTTCTCTTCCGTTCTACGCATGCATGGGATCTTGCTGTTTGGAACTTCAACATGCTGGTGTTTTGGTGTAATTCTTTGTGTTTTTTTTTTTTGAGCGAATTCGTAAATTACCAGGTAACAGCTGTGTAATGATGGGAATTTAGTTCGCTTGCAAAGAATAACCACTATGTGCATAAGTAGAGTATCGGATGCTACGCTGTACAGAGACGATCGTACGTTACTGAAGTACGTCCGCTGACTTTTTTCTCAGCGCTAATCTTAGGCTTTTCGCTGACTTGAATGGCTAATTACTGCTGAATTCAAACTACTTTTTGAGGGCGTAGGGCGTTATACCTGGAGTAGGCGGCACGGATGGGCCCTATGATCGGCTAATTGTGTGAAGTGATCATTGGTAGAGCTTTGCGGCACCGCCGTTTCCAGGTACAGCATTTTTGACCATGAACTGGCAAAGGAACTTTGTGGAATAGCAAAGGAATTCGCAGCGGGAACTCTCAAATGTTTTTCAGGCTGCAGCAGAAATTTCTGAGAAGCTGAGATTTTTCTTCCACCTACATATCTCTTGGGTTACGCTTTTTTGAAAGAGGCACATGGGTAATCCACATGCCTCTCCAGTAACTTAAGGTGGCTTTTCTCGAAGAATTATGGATTTCTCAGATAGAAACGCCTAACGTTTGGGACAATGCATGTTGAGGCCTCTCTAGGATCAAGGGATCTAGCTGGAATCTTTTTTAAAGACAAAAGTACTACATTTCTTTCTTTATTCAACACGATAAAATCTATGCAAGTATTTATTTAGAATTGTCAATCCGAAGTATTTGAAACATGTGATAAAGAACGTTTTTGTGTCTCACTCAAAAACTGCAGTGCTAAATGACAGTTGTCACTTCACACCTGATCGAAGGGAACTGACGACGTCTTCTGTGCTAATCATCATTTGTTCAAGAAGCAGCTTCAGTTTTCAAACCTCCACGAAGGCAAAAAGACTGAAGATGTAAAAAATAGTTTACAGTTGTAAATGATTCACATTTCCGCTGAATCACTTCCCCAAATGGTCATGTACTCACATCGGAATCATTCACAGCCACGCCTGAGTTTGGATCATTCCGCGGTTCAGTGAAACTTGTTTGCCAATCAGATAGGTTTCGTTTCCGCATTCACGATTCTTCTGCGGCTTATGGCGAGAAACGGGCAGGAAGTGCCTGAATTCCATCGAACGGTCGAACAGTGGCACGAACGCCGGCGTCGCATGACTCACTGTTCGGTTGAACTAGACATTCCGACGTGACTCACAGGACCCATGGTGATCCTACCAGTACTGAGAGGTTTAGTTTAAAACGTGTGAGATCGCAGTGGCTGAGGTGAAGCCTCTCAAGCGTTGCCTGGGCTCCTCTCTGGCTGATGTCCAGGTTGCATTCCTCGTTTTTGCCGCCTATCGATTCTCGACCGGGGGGAGCTCGACCACTATTGTAACCATGGTGTTCGGCTGCTTTTTCTGCTTAATTGTACACATCGCCATAAATCTCGATGTAATGGCTATTTTCGTACACTCCCTCCACAATTATGCATAATTTCTACAGTTAAATGGTGCTGTGAGGGAGAACGAATTCAGTTGTGCAGGACTGTCATTCCCTTCTCTACCCCATTTCAGTGCCGTTCCAACCCTCGTCTTCCCCGAGTGACTGAGCAGGTGTTCAACTTGATGCCTTGCCTCTAACTCCTCAAACCCCCTTTGACAGGCTACTTTCCTACGAAACTTAGTCTCATGTTTACCCTCCTACACTTAATTCCCTTGGATTTTCCACGAACCCAGTTTTTCTTCTCTCTCGTTCTCTGCCACATCTCTTACGCGCACTTAATGCAATGCGCCAAGGTTGATTATGTCTGTATAGTAGTAGTTCGCTCAATGAAAACTATGGGAGCAAAGATCTGCGTCGCTCCAGCGCCTCGTACAAATTCGGAAACATCGCGACGATACTTTCCACTGACTGGTCTGATTGCAGCATGACGATCTCCTACTCGGGCAACTTCTGCCAACTGCTCTTCCGATGGAAGGGCTCGCTGTGGCGATCCGTCTGGAAGGAGCTGCTCATCTACCTGGTGCTCTACTACGCTATCCGTCTATTCTACCTCATCGGTATCGACTACCTCTTCGAAGACGACGACGATCGCGACAAATACAGGTTGTTGTTTGTTTGTTCTTCCCCAGGTTGACGTAGAACCTCTGTTTTATAGAGTCTTTGTAGCCCTGCGTATCTGGCGGCAGAAAGGCCGCCACTGGTTCCCATAACATTTAACAGTACTTCTCTCAAGAGCTTACTTTGCAAAAAAGTGAAACGACTGGTGTTGTAAATGAGGGTCGTGCCGTGTTTCGCTCAGGCATCGCTCCCTCCGTTGTATACACAGCGACATTTCGAACCCATGCCAAGGGAAATTACTGCTCTTTCTTGGGTTTTCCTGATTTGCAAAATTCTCTCAATTTTTTTTCGGGCAATACGTGCAACGTAAAAAAGTCTATAGTGATTTCCGATAGAAAGGCTACGACGAAAATGTGAATACATACAGTGAACTCCAAACGGTGGTAAACAAGGGCGGGACCGCGGCGCGGTGCTTCTCTGTGTCTCCGCCCAGCAGGCTCACTGCCTCGGTGCGACAGACAACCAGAATGCCCGCGCCGCAGGACCGTTTCCAGTTTACTGTAGATGAGATCTTCAGTGGGCGTCAAAACTTTACGCCCACCCTAGAAATCCGCCGTTTTGGACGAGGATCAAAATTTCCCGAGAAATGGAGTTCACTATCGTTTTCGGCGTGCTTGAAAACCCCCTTAAACTTCCGCTAGGTCTTTTCTTAGCTATCCTCCAATTTTTTATTCGTTTTTGAAGGAAAAACGCGGCGGTTCAAAACTTTACGCCCACCCTTGGAAAGGCTTTTTTATCGTAAGAAAGCTAGGCGATCCTTATGAATTAGCATTTCTCAGGTTCTGCTCTGCTGATTACTACCCCAAATAGTCAATTCCTCATTGCTGTGACAAAGTTGTTAATGGCTCTCGCGAAGTTACATGCAGAGCAAGAGAAAATTGCTTCTTTGAGGCTCTGTAGGTGGTGTGATTGGTGTTTACTGCCATGAAACCTATCAGTAGTTATGTCATCTGAGTTTCTCATTGCATCTAAATTACAAAAACAGGCGTGCTAGCTCATAGGGATGACATTGAGAGGCTGCGAGTTAGACGTGAACGGTGCTCCGAGTCGTGACCTTGGCGGAAAATGAAGTGGTGCACGCAGTGTCAAAGGAAATATGATGGCAAATGCATTTGTAGAGCACCGTGGAAATGCCCGCTAGGCGTCTGCGCTCACACAGTATCTTAAATAATTTCTGTTCTGTTCACACTTGCTCAGTGAAGGGTTTGCCTAGTCATTGACTGGCAAAGTACCCTAAGCATTGATTTTAAATGCTCCAAAGTATTTTCCGCGGTCTTTTGGAACGGTACTACATCAATCTGTGTCATTTGTCAGTTTGTTAGCAACACCTTTCCTGAGTAATCGACATTTTTCAAGGGTGGGCGTAAAGTTTTGAACCGCCGCGTTTTTCCTTCAAAAACGAATAAAAAATTGCAGGATCACTAAGAAAAGACCTAGCAAAAGTTTAAGGGGGTTTTCAAGCACGCCGAAAACGATAGTGAACTCCATTTCTAGGGAAATTTTGATCCTCGTCCAAAACGGCGGATTTCTAGGGTGGGCGTAAAGTTTTGACGCGCACTGTATTAACCGCGAATGGGGCACAACTTGGATAAACCGACATACAAACTGCGCCAGGCTGTGTATTATCGTGAGGGAAGAAAGGGAGTAGTCAGGCGACTCTGATTGGCGCATTTTGTGTGTGTGTGTGTGTGTGTGTGTGTGTGTGTGTGTGTGTGTGTGTGTGTGTGTGTGTGTGTGTGTGTGTGTGTGTGTGTG
>JARK01001476.1:190327-208438 GCA_000688135.1 Ancylostoma ceylanicum
AGCATCCGATGAACCAGGTCAGTGCTTCCTCCTTCCAGACTCCACTGGTATCAATATTTCAATCCCGGAGGGATGGATGGCTTGGTTAGCTACAGCCGCGATCGAACCATCGACCGTGTGCATGCGCAGCGAGCCACTTACCACTGCGCCATACGCGCCCATTAAGAATTTCACCATATAACAAAGCTATGCGCATCTATTCACTAAGACGGAGGAAGATTAAGGGAATTGGGTTAACGGGGTACAAAATTTTTCAAGATCGGAGTGGAACACCTCAAAATAAAGGCACCAATTTATACAACTCGATAAGTGAAAAAAATTAAATTATTATTATACCTTCACATATTGAACGGAACCAAAGAGCAAAAAAAAAATCACTCGCGGGTAAAAATCATACACTTCAGCAGCGTCGTCAATAAGTCTTGCATCGCAGAATACCGCGGTATATTTCAAGATGACTAGCAAATTGGCCATAAGAGTGAAAACTTATGGGGACAGAAAAAAGGGCACGTTACGAGAGGGCTAGGGATGCTGATTAGTTTTGATAAACACACGATAATGGGAATTCCTGCAAATTTGATGGAAAGATCGTAGCTGTAGAGCCCTTCTGCTGGTAAAAATTTTGAAATTCGCCTAAGCAATCAATACTTTACTGACAATCTTTGCCGGTTAATCGCTCTTACATCACAGAATACCCACGCCGCTCCGCAGTAAAAAAGCGATGCGGCACACCAGCTTGGTGCTGTGTGTGTACGGCATTATACCTGGAGCCGGCGGCGCGGGCTGGCCCTATGATTGGCTAATTGAGTGGATTGGCCATTTGCAGCGCTAAGCCGCGCCATTCTTTCCAGGTGTAACACTCCAGACCCAGGTGCTGTGATTGTCGAGCATTGCTGGTATTCCTGTTTTGCTAGTTTTCGGCCAAGCACTTTGCAACAAAGCACAAAGAAACAGGCGGAAAACACCGCTCCGCATCAACGGCGTCCAGCGAGTCTGCCGCACCGCGTTGATGATGTAGGAGTGACTGACCGGCACTATACATTCGGCCCTAAAAAATGTCTACGTTGCTTTGTTTCAAGGCAATTATTTCCAGCCGACTTAGAGGAAGACCAGTTCTGGAAGAACAAAGATTCTAAGGTGGATCCGTTGCCGCACACAGTATTCAGTAGACAACTCTCCGAGCATCGCCCGAAACTGCACTCATATGTGAAACTTGGTAGTTCGGATTCGGATGAAGTCACGAACTCTACTACGGTCAACTGCATCAGGAGTGACAAAGAGAAACGGTGAGTGTAAGAGGAACCAGAGGTCCACAGAACTCTCCTTCTCATGAAGAACTACGTATAAACACTTTATTTCCAGGCACATCAACTGGTGATCGCCTTCTTAACAGCAAGCGGAATACCCACACTGACGTACTACGTACCACTTGCTGATCAGAACACCGAACTCTCACTTGATAATCACAAATACGTGTCACAGTCGGCTGCGGTCCAACGGATGTGGTCAGGGACCTACCTGACGACTTCTGCCAACCATAGTTATAAATATCTAATGAACAGTCAATGGATATTACGTGAGACTGTACAAATATTATATTACGAACTTGAAAGAACATATTTCCCATCCACACTACACACATTTGTAAGAAGCGAATGCAACAAATCACCGCGAAAGCAAACAAGCTAGACTTGCCATACACTATGTTCAGAACCTTTCAGTAAGCAAGGTGTCAATCGGGCAAACCTGCTCTTATCACATGTACATTATCGAAGTAACACATATGAGCTGAATACGACTACAACAAATACAATGAAATCACAGATGAAATGAAGATAATTCTGATGCACAATGTTTAAGGCAGCACTTACGATTGAAGAAGTATTTTCGCAAGCTTAGCACCACCGACAGTATCTGTACAAGGCTGTGCAGTATGAAAAACGAGTGCGCAAATGGATGAATGCTCCGTTCACAGAGATGGTCGAGTTTGGCTTTCAAGAGGGTGAAACTAGTCTTGGAAACCAGGTTATTTCAAAATATTATTCCGAAATATAAATAAGAGGGTAGCAGAAGAGATTCCAAAGTTACCCCCATGCTTTCTTGAAATTGCAGTTCGTAGCTAGGCACCGTATATGTTTGAATGAGATGCAAGTTATGAATGACGCAGCTATGCATTTTATCGTGACTGCTGCCTCTGAGTCAACTGGGGAAGTTGGAAACTTAGGGACCGAAGTCTTTTGCTGTGGAGATGAGCGACAAGCAGCTGAGGCACTGCACAGTTACAGCCCTGGCTGATGAGAGGTTTTAGTAGGAACACATAATGAAACAGAATGAAGAAAAGTTTTGACAATTCTCAAGGCCACAGAACAGAGGTGTTAGCGAATAGGCTTTGCAGTGTCCGTGTAACACAAACGGATTCTAGTCTGGTTAACTAAGTTTGGCTCATAAATCCGCAGGACTAGAGAGATGACGCCTTGCCCCATCGAATACAGACATCAAAGAGAAGGCGTCGGCTGTCAGTTCACAAATTTCTCGATCTCCCCAGCACTGGGTCGGCAAATTTTGCAGCAAGATCATTATTCCCTAAAAAAGAACAAATGATTCGCTGAACATAAACAACTTCAGCAGCAGCAAGAATTTCGCGGTTATAGATATAAAGTAGTATAAATTCAATATAACATTGTTGCGGGGCAAATTCTCGAGACCCTACCAATACCTATTAATCTAGGCACACTCTACGAAATTTCCATAGATTGGTTAGCATCATTAAAAAATAATTCTCAACTTTTTTTCCAACAACGACTTCCAAAAATGATAATTCTACAGCTGGATAGAACAGGTACACACCACTTGAAAGAGGTGCATGATGCTGATGATGTTTCTAGTTAGGGTGCGGGCACTTCGTTACCCGTGGCATCGGCCGCAACGAGCAGGGACAGTCACTGCCGGCACTAAGAAGCCTCGGAAATCGCCGAAAACATAGTCTTTCCAAAAAAATACTTGCCTCCCGCTAAACTGCGCGTCGACTGAGCCACGTCGCAGCACGTATGATAATGCATGGGAGGCGCGGCGCGGCATAGTAGACAGGCGGTGGATGCCGAAGGCAAGTATTTTTTGGAGTGACTGTACATTATTTCACGATCTGCTATTAACAAACGATTTCAACTTGAGAAAACGCCTAAAGAAGTTTATTGAACCCACTGAAACGTCTTCTTGCTTTTTAGAGAGTATTTCCCTTACTCAAAATTACTTTCGAAGTTAAATCACTCGAAACTTCATCTCCTTCTTGACCTTTTTTGTTCCTTGATTTCACCAATCCATAACTAATGGGAAGAGCTCAGAGTATCCTGAGAGTCCAGAAATAGTTCTGATACGCTACGGTTGCGCCAAACATCTTAGGTAACTGAGTGCCGCCTCCCTTCTAGTTACTATCACTGCCACTGCGAGTGCCTACGCCGAACCACTGCCTTTTTCAGTTGATTCCGATGGTCTTGCTTACCGTCAAACTGTCAAATGCAACAGAGAAGTTGTGCGACAGCAAAGTTTCGATTGGTAACTCGTAAATTGTAGTTCTTTGAAATTTTTAGTAGAAGCTTCAACTACCCGCTCATCGAGAGCCAATCGCAGAGGTCGGTTTAACCGCGCCTTCCAAATAGAACGCTCTTCGCCGCACTGCATGTGATCAGTAACTGAGGTGGCTGGCTTGGCCAAAGCAGGCCTGTTTCTCCCCGGGAACTATTCTACTACAGTAAAATTGCTAAAGAGTATTCTCCCCGGAAACCGCCACAATTTCCCCTATGGAGGTATCGGTAGCAACACCGCTATACTTAGAATCATAAAACAAATTATTCAAATTAATTATTCAAATCAACATCAGCATAGAAATAATTTCTGAATAAACAATCGTGTTACCTGGAAATCACGTTCTGCTTGCAGTTGCCTTGACCATGTACGTAGGAATGCCGCACACACATAACTATGGAATTGCGAGAAACCATTGGGCTCACTCTGAAAAATCCCAAGTGTTCATATCTATTCACAGAACTGAGCAATAGCATAAGAACCTCACCAAATATGTATCCCAAAGGCGGATTGTAGCCCGTAAAGGAATTTCTCTCATCAGAAGATTATTCATCCACCGAAAAGAGAATTGCAAGTACTCAATACCATTCGACTCCAGATGCATATGCAGTGGTCCTACGTGGAAAGCAAAGTAAAACTTTTTCATTTCTCTTAATTACATATCCTAGACAAAGAATTGTGACTAGAACCCAAAGTTTTCACACAAATATGGCAACACCATGAGTGCAACAAGCAAGCTAACTCACGATCAACTCTGCTCATCAAATGTCGTAACTGCAGCACTTTCCTTTGAATGCCAGGTTGTGCGAAAGTGTAGTTGTCATGTATGGAGTCAAGTAAGGCAGATACACACCAGAATGAATCTGCTTCTACTAGTTCACATTGCTCGCGGGATAGTTGTGAAACGTCAAATGATCCGACCTAGATATGTGAACAGGAACTAAGGAAATTACTATCGAAAATTTCATTCACAGTCATTTACCTCTACATCCTGTGGTACAAATTCAGAGACGAAGACAACGAAAAATGGAGTGACAAGGTCATTTATACCTTGGACGTAACCGCTGCCTGGATGGCGTATTGCCCAGATGTACAGAATTCTTTCGAACATCTAGAAGAAAGAAGAGATGAGAAAACAAAAACACAACTGACTACACTGGCAGACACGATACAAGTACCTCTTGCACTAGCTTCTGCTGGAACAATGGTATAAGTGGGCACATTCTTGGTATGTCAATGTGAATCTGAAATAGGTGAATCAAGGTATGTTACCCAGCTAGCTCGAACTTTCGAAGGAGAATTCGGAAGAAACAAGACGGAAATGTTAGCAGAGGCAGAGAAAACTTAAAAAGAATTACGGGTGAGAGTTTCACCTGTCTGAAAGTGTCGTTGTTCTGATCGTCAAATCTGAGGTGGAAATATTGCTCGACGTAGTGCCAATACTGCTCCCTTTTACTAGCCAGTGTAACTTCTCTCCGCTCATAATTCGTTGGTAGGTATCCCTAGAAAGATTTTTATACACGCTGTAGCAATAAGACTCAACAACTGCACATCTTTCTGCAATTATTATGAAAACTGTAGATATACATCATGATTTATTGGCGAAGGCGCAGACTTATCAGTGAGTGCGCGTCACAGCTAACAAGGGAAGGATACTTGGTGAGTCCCTATGTAGCTTTCGACGCTGATTTCGAATCCTTTTCCAAAATTGGCTAAAACTGCTCTCTGTGATGAGTTATGCCCATTTTGCTACCCATATGCAAGCCCTGAGATTAGTGTACAAAGCGCAAAGCTCTTAGCGCAAAAATGAGTCTCTCTTCCTCCAGACGGGCACTAGCAGGTTCGAAATCTTCCGATTATAATACACAGTGGCCTAACATTGGAGTTCTTCGAAATGAGATCATTAATTGGAAAAAATCACTTCACAATATTCACAATACCAAAAATGGGCATAACTCGTCACAGAGAGCAGTTTGACCAATTTTGAAAATGGATTCGAAATCAGCGTCGAAAGCTGCATAAGGCAATATACACCTCTCTATGAATGGCCACACTGACCAAGTATCCTTCCCTCGTAATTTGTGATTGTTGAACTCCGACACTAATCAGCTGCTTGAAGACGCCATTCAGCGGCACACACTTTAGCCAACTGCTGCGATCATACAATTTTTTTGTGCATTGCATTGCCGAGATGAAGCGTTGTATTGATCCCACTGCTTTATAGAACCCCAACAGCAGAGCGGTGGATGTGCATCCCCCACCGAAAACATTCATAAGCGATATCACCGGAATGCTTTTCTTTTTGAAAGGTAACCTTCCCCGCCCTTTATTTCTCACTACATGAAGATGAGAAATGTGATTGTTCAACCCAATGATGACCGTGCAGCCCAGCGTTGAGCCTCACTCGTCTTATCAGCTGATTTGCTTCGTCTTAACTGCTTTTAAAGTTTTTTTTTTCTCGCACAATTAGATAAAGCGCCTCTAATCAATACCATATACAACGTGAACTCATCTAAGCTTATTAATATTCATTGTAACAAACTAGCCAACGTGAAGCACAGTTCCTGGCGCCGCACTGTTAAAAAGCGCGCTGGTCACATGCGCCAGACCCGCAAAAAGAAAAAAAACACGCGACCGAAAATGATTCTATCGAGGTACTCAATTTGTGAACTATAGTGCTAGTTCTGTTGATCATCCCGCGCTTGTTTAAATACAAAAAGAGAATGTGCGGGCGCCTGAATCTGTAAACAAACTAGAAACTAATTCATGTGCATCAATAAACACACTATATACATTTCGTCAATAGAAAATGCATACCGAAAGCAATCGCCACGCCTGAGGCCGCAATTTATGTGGAATTCCCATCCAACAATCTTTTCGAAGTTGTTCCATATCAATATCTGCTGGCGGAGAGCTTCGGCCATTCGCCTTTCCCACGGAAAATAGGCGACGAAGACGCTCGAATCGCGTTTGATCGCGTTCTCCTTCTGAAATACCAGAAAATGAGATTGCGAATTGCATAGAAAAACCACAATAAATGGAGGAATCCCCGCATTTATGCGAAAATTAAAACACCGGTTGATTCATGGTCACGATTTCTGCTGATTTGTTCCGGTGACATATGGTAATCGTTCATATTGTTGTTCAATTATGCAACTGCATATCAACTGAACAGCGAACACAAGCACATTTGCACTGCCGTTGTTGTTTAGCAAACAGCAAAAATTGAACATTTTTAGGAAGAATTTATCTTTGGGAAAAGAATTTTAAGAGGAAAAAGTGAATGATACACGGATGAAACGAACCTTGCGAAGAAAGTTTGGCTGCTGTAACTGTCGAACGAACTTGATCACCAGAGATCTCTGGCAATTTTGGATATATAGGATTCGCGTTTAATGGAGCGGCTGTGACGGAAGACGGTAAAGGATCTAAACATGTTGTGTCAATAAAATAATAGAAACTGGTGTGAAAGCATTAAGTCCGATCTGAATTAATTTAGGTGGAAGATACAGTGAATTCAGAAACAACACATATTTCAAGTCAGGTGCTAAAACTATAACGTTGTGAAGGGAAAGCATAACGCTTCCATCGGTTCGATGCGGTAAACGTGTATGAAACCATATTGGCCCGGATGGCCTAGTTTTACAACTTCGAAGACGCAAAAAAATATTGTGGATTGGGGGAAGGCATTACAACGCAGATGTTCCACTGGAAAGTAGTAACTTTGCAATGAACTTCCACAAACATTATTTTTGAATCTGCATAAATCCAATGGCTATGAGGAAAACTTCAGAATTACAGTGAAAAAATTAGATAACTCAGGTTGCTGCCATTATTTTATTGATTTCTAAAATCCATTGATGTCATATATGTTCCATCAAAAACACTGTCATTGATGAGCAGGATTCGAGCAGTAGTTTCTGGTGAACATGCTGCAGCTATGCAGCGGCTGATAAAAGATCACACTGATCACCGACGTGGTATGCAATCCACAAAAAAAAAATCGTTTCTGCAATTTTTAACACTATCTTCATCGATTGCCTAGAGAGTTCCAACACGACTACAACGTAGCAATTTTTAGGAATGGAAAATAAGCAAGGACTTGAAATCATTACATCACAGTATGTTTTCTATCACATGAGTTGGCTGAAAAGTCTTTCATCATATCCCACCCATTCTGATGCTATTCAACGACGTACGCGCCGGATGGGAGAAGCAACGATTTCTCAGCGACTAGGACTTCATAAATTAGTTTATTATGATCCCCTAAACCTCGCTCCTTACTATGGAGTTCCGAGGGAAGTTGCTGTTCTCTTTTCGCCTGTAGTGCTTCTAAAGGTAAGAAGAAAACGGACATTTCGACTATTCTTATTTTTTCCTTTCTACTCTCGCTTAAATATGTATGTTCCTCTCTTTACTTAGGAGCAATGAAAGTAAATATTGGTAAATGCATAAGTTTTCTCCCGCAGTACAAAGCAGTAAAAAAATACCTTTCTGAATAGCTAGCCGCTGGAGCGCTTGAACGCGACCATTCTTCGTAGGAGCAGGGTTTACACGAGGCATTATGACCTAAACGAAGGAAATCATAATTAGGAATTAATGGCCTTCTCATGGAAAGGAGGAAAAAACTGCTAGGCAGCTCTAAATGAGAAAGAACTTCATAGAAACCAAGCGACTCACATCAACGCTACCCACCTCTTCTCTGGTTTTACCAGCCGCATGAGCAGCAAGTACTCGAGCGGCTGAAGCGGACGCGAGGGCATCGTCGACGAGTACGCGAGTGTCCCATGCATCTGACACGCTGAAAAAAGTAATGGCATCTCGAAGCGCAAAGCGGAAAAGAAATGTGATAAATAGCCGTCCACAGCTGCGCATCTATATGAAACAAACCTGTTTTCGTAGTCTTGAAATTTGGACTGTTTAGCCAAATCCTTAGTAGGACTTCCACATGGTATGTCGTGTTGTAATGGAGGATATCGAGCACCGTATACAGGTTTCACACTAGAAGTCCAACATGGCGAGAAAATTAAGGAAGGTAGGATAAGTGCGGACAAGTTTTGAGTAATTTCTTCGTGAGAACGAAGCTAAGGAAAGAGGATAGCAAAGTGTGGAAGTGTATATGTGAACTTCCCATCCCACACTGAACCGAATTTCTGGATTTTACCTTCATTTTCGATCATTTACGGCATAAATAGCAAATGGGTAGTGTGAGAACAATGTATGTACAGTATGGAAATTCCTACGGAAGGCAAGAAATCTAATCTTCACCAACGACATTCGCTTCATCGCCGTCTTAGAATTAAAGTGGTTTTAGCCATGTGAGCGTTAGATATACAATGAGAGCAGGCCCAATCAACACCCATTTGCGGCGTATTGATTTGAGTGCACGTCCCAAAATTTTCTATTTTTTTACCACAACCGGTTTTTCGGCATTCTCTTTGTCAGCCGTTTTCACAGAGGCCTGAAAAATTGCGCTCGAATGCAATTCATCAACTGAAAAACGAGGTCAAAATCTGCATAAACCTAAAAGAATGGCCAGATTGTTGACTGCCGCAAAGCACCCTTTTTTTCCTATTCGTTTTTATGCAACAAATGCCAGAGATCATTCTATCACGAAAGGAAGCGCTACTCAACGCCACGTACATTCGATTCGTTTCGACAATGCGTTAGCCGTGGCAGCTGCTCTACTAGCACTGGATCACGCGACGCGATCGTCCCTACAGCTGATTGCCGATCGATGCACCGTTTCCTTTGAGTTTTATCGCTTGTTTCTTTCTACATTCGTTATCAGAACTAAGAAAGAACGAGTAAAAGAGGAAACAAGCGATAAAATTCACCGAAGACATTGAAATGAAAGTGAATCAGCTGTATGACCAAACGCGCTGCGTGCTCCAATGGCAGCAGAGCCGCTGTCACAGCAAACGCACTGTCGAAACGAATCGACTGCACAAACTTCACAGTAATACGACACTAATACGGTTTAGCTGCCTCATCGCTTCGATTTTTGGCTAAATTAGCATAACGGGCTTAGTTGACAAAAGTGAAGGTAGCGGTAGACCTCCCGCAGCTGCTGAATCTCTCAGAAGAATTTTGGGCACTATTCGGCTAGTTCTTCTCCAAAATTTCAAAAAAAAAAAAAACTCTCGAACTTCCAAGGCTCACCAAGGCTGCCAACAATATTTTACACGAAATACTATATCTGGTTGGCGAAATTAGCGTTTATAAATAAACTCGTAAGACAATTGTGCCGCTACCTTATGAAAATTTTGTTACATTACAAAACCAACGCAAGTTTTCCCGCCATTACCTATTCAGCATTATTTCCTCCCTGCAATAACTATAACGCATGGCATATAAACTTGCTTGGTGTATTAAACCCTAATAAACTAGTAAACGAAGATAAATGTCAAACTACTACACCCACCAAGGTTTCTGCAAAAAAAAATCCATGGATTCATGGTGTCTGCGAAGTGAAACAGTACGGGTAGGGCTTTGGCCTCTCGAAAGTTCCAGAAAAAAGGAAATTCGGTCCAATGTGAATAGGGATCTTTTAATATCAGATCCAAGTGCAGAACACTTGAATTAATTCGTCTGGCTTAGGGAAGAGTACAGATATCTTTGTCAGAGATAAGAAGATGAGCAGTACGAGACGTTCAGATGTCCAGCATCTCTCACGACAACGTTCGAAGACGTACCTTCCTGGTGCAGAGCCCACCGACCACCGACTCATCGTCGAGAAGCGTCAAGCAGCAATCCTACTAAAACGGAGAGATGCAGGGAAAAGACACGAATTCCGACCGAAACCTGTCACAGCTGCCTCCTAAGGCGACCCAGGGTGGCAGTACACCCTCGCAGGACTAACATGTGCTGAAGAAGCAGGCACTCACGAGAATCAACAAGGCGAAGCGGAAGCGCACATCAACGGGAGTCGCAATCCATCGAATTGATTGACCGCGTGTTCGCTGCCCATCCCCGCGCGGCCTTTGCGAGGGGGCGGGGCCGGCGGTGAGTTGGCTGCCGGCGCAACTCGTCCGCGCCGGGGCTCGCGCTGACCACCCGCTAGCGGACAAGTCGGGGATTTCCCATGGTCAGTGGTTTACCCAGGGGCGCTCTGGAGCTGAAAACCATGTTCGGCCGAGAGAAGGAGCCGTGGACAGCCGACTGCTCCAGCCGTCTTCCGAGCGTTCTTCGTGGCGGGGGTCAAAATGATCCGCCNCTCGTCCGCGCCGGGGCTCGCGCTGACCACCCGCTAGCGGACAAGTCGGGGATTTCCCATGGTCAGTGGTTTACCCAGGGGCGCTCTGGAGCTGAAAACCATGTTCGGCCGAGAGAAGGAGCCGTGGACAGCCGACTGCTCCAGCCGTCTTCCGAGCGTTCTTCGTGGCGGGGACGCCGGGGGCGGACGACGTGGCAGAGGGACTGCATCTCTTCCCCGTCACATTTCCATACATTTTTTTTTGATAAGAGACGACATGTAGGAATTTCAACCGCATAGTGATGCCTTCCTACTTCACTGGCTTGTCTCAGATCGGCTCAGCAATGGATGAGTGAGCCGAAACCCCGTAACTCTACCCTTACGCTGGTTTCGATTCCTACATAAGCACATTATTGCAACATACAATTCAAACGCATGATATAGCGTGGTCAGCTGAGACAGTAGTCCAGGAGAAATTAGAGAAAAAGACATTGTGTGGCTGCGACCAGAAGAAGTTACCGTAATCCAAAAACATTAAAGCTACAGTGGTAACGCAAACTATTATTATAGTACGACGCGTCGCAATGACAATTCTTGAATGTCCCGCGTTTAGCGCAGGGATGTCCGAGTTGAGGATTTGTGTGCACAATTGCTCGGCTGTTCTCGCGTACGGGACTCACTACACTAACCTTTGCCAAAGAAGAGGCAAGGTTTTTTAGGAAAAAAAATAATTAGAAGAAGTGTTGTGTGAGCTACTAGTAGATTCCGAGTTGCACATAATGTCTCAGGACGGTCTTCAAACCCGTTTTTTTTTTTTGAAAAAGGGACTGTAACAGTTTGCTAAAGCAAAGTGACACGTGAAGCCGTCAATCCGTTTTCGTCAAACACGCCAAGACTTGTTGGCCAACGCTGCAGCTTAGCTAGCGGACAGCCAGCACACACGGAAAGCTCCGCCCAAACGCTCCGCGAAGTCTGCTCATTGGACCCTCTAAACGACAAGGTTTTCGTCACTTTTGTGGCTGGTAATGTATAGTAGGATCGCGGTGATGGGAAGGTCTAGGATCAGATTAAGATCTCCAACAAGCAAAACCAGGACGGATACTGCCTTTAGACGGATCGCGGCAGTCGTCGAAATATAGTACTGCTCGTACCCTCACCATCGATACTTTTTAACAGCCTCCGCCTAGCCCAAAAGTGGATTAGTTATCTTTTAGACATTAAATTTGTGTACTCTATGTTCGTATTCCTGCTCTTCCTGCTCATTACAAATCCTATTAGTGCAGCCTGCTGAGAACGGAAGTTTAAAAGTCTAGTACCGCGGCACTGCAGCTGAAATGTATTTTGACGAGCAGTAACACCACAATATCCTCAATGCTGGTTGTATTGAGGTTGTAGCAGAATTGTCCAGCGGACAACTCATTCGCCTGGCTCGAATCGAGTCTTCAGCAGTAATGTTTTGAAAGACTAGAATTTTAATCCAGTGGATACATTGTATATACATATTCATTAGGTCACAACAATCAGGAATTTTCCAGGAATCGGGAGTTCTGCGACTGTTGATGCATATTACTAGCGCAAAAAAGCTGGAGGTGTATGGGAGAAGTCGTGCAATGTACGTCAGAAGTATGCAGACTACTACCCGAATCCTATGTATACTGCTCCTGAATTCTAGAAAGCCTTCAGGGATACCACATTTCTCACCAAATATCAGCATGGCGAAAGTTTTGGCGTGAACTTCTTTCAAAAAAGCACTTATGGAGATCCTTCAACAACTTTATCCTCTGTGATGGAAAATAATGTTACCACCATCACCATAATTAATCCATGCAGTTGCTTGGGCATTTGAGGAACCACATCGCGTCCAACACAAGGACATCCATGCTATAGAGAAAATGGTCGCTACGTTTTTGTGCATCGAAAGGCCGAACACGTGAAAATTAGCACCATAAGGAAGTCAACTGGTGCCGATCTCGCTCGCAAGTAACCAAAAGAATTAGGTGCAATGTCCGATTTTCGGAGAACATCGGCATGAACTGAACACTGTGAGTTCAGTATTGAAGTAGAGCACGAGGTTGTTAACACCTTTAAGGGCCTTTCATACTTTTGCCGCGGCGACGGCGGCGTCACCGCGGCTAACGGGTTAACTTTCGGCGGGATTGCCTTCTAAACCAAAAGAAATGATTTTCAGAGCAGGATAATGTGGCTGGAAATGCGACTAAATCCTTTTTTTTTTTGTGGGACGGTTGCCGCTTACACTTCGCAAGAAGGCAAAGGAGAAATTGAAGAATTGCAGGGGAATCTCCCTCAACCCTCGCATAGCCCAAGCATAGCTTATTCGGTATACCATGCGTTTAGAATTGTCGAGTGCTGGAACAAGGAAAAACTGTTCAGGAGCGAAGATGACCTGAGGCTACGGCTGAGCGCTTTCTTCGAGTCCAAAAGCGCTCCTTCTTCGTACAAGGGAATTCTGGGTTGGCAGTCGTCGATTATCGGCTCTTGTCAGCAATGAATATGTGGCCTCCTCTAACGAAACCCACATCATCAGCTGTCATTGTCTGGGAATATCGCACATCCAGGAGATCCACGTTTTTAAGACATCACTCGATCCAGAGAAATCAAGAAGTCGAGTTATTCCATGTATGTATGTAACCATCTTGATATTTCGCTTTTTTCTGGTTAATAATGCCTTACAACTGCTTAACTGTACCGTCTCGAGTAGGTTTCGCTGAGTCTGTCATGTCCTGCTACCACGCCGGTCCTAGTGAGCTAGGATGGAGTAGAAGCGCTGAGACTCATTAAACACATAGTATGTGATAGACCGTGTCAGCGCTTCCGCTGCAGAACCGTATCGTGGCACTACCGCTGAGCGCCTGTGGAGCAGTGTTACCGAAGGAATCAAAAATCGACCAAGCTGTCCGTGACAGTACATCGTGCTGAAGAAATTGGGCTTGGTTCAATGTCTACTATTCAGGTATCAGGTATTTGCTAGCAGTATGTAGGTTCTAATAAAGACACAATATTTCCTAAGCACAGAATGCGGGAGAAAGAGCCCTTGATTAATTAAAAGATGTGAGGACATCTTAATTTATTGTTTTTCACAAAAAAAAGAGAGAGATTGGTACATACATAATAGAAATTAACATGTGTTCTAACGCGAAACCACTGAACGAGCCGCTAATTTCTTGAAAGAGTGCAGTGGGCTGCGTGACAAGACGTACGCTGCTGAGCTGTGATTGGTCGATTCATGTGCGCGTCGCGGCTGCAGCATTCAAATATACGAGCGGCGCTGGGGAGAAATAGACAAGTTTTCTGAAGTAAGGTGGTATAGATGAATGCCAGAGGAGCCGAAAAAGTGAACGGATGTCCACCGGAGTCATTCAATGCGTCGAATTTGAAGGAGGAAGCTGAATTTATGGAGCATAAGCGTGTGGCGCGGTTGCGTTGCGACGTACGTCTTGACCTCCTCCTGCGACTGAATGGCTGCTAGGAGGTGTCAGCGAATGGACAGAACTGGATCAGGAGGACCACGAATATAGCTAGGTTTCATGTTCCTACCCGTCGCCAAGCTGATAATTCGAGAAATATTCTGTATCATGAAAAAAAATGGACACGTTCTTTTGACGCGGGAATGACGCAAGTATATACACAGTATAAATAGCATGAGAACAGTAGTATTAATAGCAAAAAAAAGAAGAAAAAAAAACAATGTCCCTATCCATGCATAGGCTCGTCTCCTTCCTCGCGTAATTCGAAATGGGGCTCACAAGTATTTACTATTTTTTCAGGATACATAATATTTCACAGATTACCAGTTTGGCAACAGGTAACATGTAAGAGCATAGAACCTAACTATAATACATACCTCAAGGAAGTGAGGATTTTATTTATGGATAGCTATACTCTGAGAGATTTGGTTGATCCGCAATGTTTCTAGCTTTTAATCTACTGCAAGTGAATCAGTGAATTTCTGATTCATGTCAGAAATATTTGTACTGATATGACTTCTGAATCCAGAAGCAGAATGGTTCACTGAGGTTAGCCAGGGTAAACGTGTCACATAAATCTACCCATCGTTAACGCGGCGTCAACACGTTTACCCTGGGTAATTTCTATGAAGCACCGAGGCGGAGGACCATGTTGTAGAAGTTTTTCGTAGGCTGATTATGGTGAAGCATCGTGCACTTACAAATATTCGTGACAGTGTTTAGAGTAGAGTTTCTGAAGTCTAACATTTTTCTGAAGCAGAGATGTATCTAAAAGATTCAACGAATCATTCTTGGAATCAGAAGATATGGAAGTTTCTTTATTGTAAGTGTTTTTGGTAGATCGCTTCAGATTATCGTTGAGCGGACGTAGAAATTTTGATTTCGAAAGTAAGTTATATAAAACAGAATTGGAGAATTGCAAGTTTGAAGCAGAAATTCCTTTGGACCGACTCGGAGCAATGAAAAGGCTGATTCGTTGGAAATTCTTTGCTCAGAAATATGTTAAACCTATGGCATTCCATATTCCAGCTGATTATTTTCTTTCATACAGAGAGCAGATTTGAAAATGAAATCCAAGATTTCAAAGTAAGTGATCCCTGCTCGGATGGGAATGTAACAAATCCGAGCGTCTCCATGTAGATCAATCGGGCTGCCTTCTTTTTCATCCACAAAGTGAGGAAAAAGTACTAACACACAAAATCAAACCTATCAGTGAACAAAACCTTGAAAACATTCTGATAAACAAAGCACTTCCTTATCCTTTCACTCGTGCATATGTACCAAGACAAATGACAAGCAGTGGGTCCCTGCAGCTGTGGATCCATAGCCTCTCGGAAACAACATTTTCTATGTGTGTTTAGTACTCTGGGCTATAAACAGAAGGCAACGATTCGAAATAGAGCGATAGATAGTGCAAGGATTACAGCTGTGGATTCCCTGTACAATCGATTGCACGGCTTCATAGCGGCAGCCCTTTTTTTGAATTCCACAGACTTCGACTGTATCGATCATAGCCGAAATTCAACATGTTCCAATGTAATCAAGCAGTTTTAGCTGTTTTCATTGATAAATTGCGTTGATAAATTGCTGAGTATGAAAAGGTAATCCGAATTTTTTTCGAATTACCTCTTCATTACATCGTACCAATAATGGGGGTGAACAATGAACCTCTAGGGTTTTGTGGAACATGAAGAACTGCTGGCGGATATTCCGAAAGCTAAACGGAACAGTGAAAGCCCTACGGGGGATTGCGGTACCTAGCAGTTATGCAGCAAGAGGTTCTGAACCGAATGATCACAAATGGGGTGCTCCTGAGCTAAGAGTCCTAACAAGAGATAAGAGGAATCGGTGGAGGTTTTCATAACCGTTTTCAGAGAGGTCTAGACCCCATTTCTGAAGTGGACATGTTTATCAGTAAAAAGTGGTTCTGCTATCTTCCAGCAAAATGGTGAACATACCAAGACAGGTAGCAAAATGGGAAATTCGTTCATTTTAGAAAAGTAGGAAAGTAGGGGTTAGAGTATTAACTGAGAAGAAACCGAATGAATTCGATTGAATCCATGAATCCAGAAAATTCCCACCCAGAAAATTGAGTACTCCAGGAACAAAGGCTCTCCCTTCCCCAGCATCCTAATTTTCGACTTAATCGAAATCGAATAATCGAATATCGGGCGCATCTAAAGCATTGTTTGCTCAACACACTACTAGGAACCATCCCATAAACTCAGCAATCCAGCCAGTTGCCTAAATTGGCGGTCTATTTTAATTCTGGTATTGTTTACTTTATGTGAAATTCGCCCCCGCTTTCCCATCGATAGCTCCACATCCACGAAAAACGATGGTATGGTAGAGTAACCAGAAAAAAAATTTCCCCATAGAGGATCAGCGCTTACTAACAGAAGATGCTACTTATGTACATGAGTTGTGGGGGGGGGGGGGGGGATTCCACCAATTCGCAACAAGTTACGTATCTTACTGGCAGCGGAACCCTCTGTGAAGAGTTACATGGCATGATTCTAGCTCGCCGAAGGCAGTCATGCAGTCATAAGTTTAGCTTTTGGGATATATTCTGCTGAAAGATAGCTCTGTGAATGTGAGAAATTTCTGAAGACATTGATTAATTTAATTAGTTGACCAGTTCGAACTGGTGTTTACACATTTTCCTGAGCAGAACATCACACGGAAGTCAAATTTAGACAGTTTGGACAGACCGGAACTATACCACGTAGCCGGTCGCATAGGACTCCGCAGCTGAAACAAAAAGAAAAAGCGGAAGCAGATTTTAGATCAGCATCACAACCTGTATGTGACTGTATACATTCCGTTACGAATTGTCAAACCACTATAGCACCCCTTCCTGGTAAGATAGTTTCCGACCAATGGCGGGATCCGTGGCAATTCCAGGGGTGCTTCCCAGCATCTTGATTCTCCAGCGAAACGTGATATGTGATACTATTTTTACTTGTCATCGCTGACAGACAAATCGACAGAGCAAATTCACTTTTTCCTGGTGAGCTCGTCTACATTTCAGAAGCAGGTGGTACAGATCTTTCTCGAGAACGCTTGTGAATTCAGATACTGGGCTGAAATGCAGATGCGAAAGAAATCGTTAATCCTAGCTCAAGGCGATACAACTAGAATGAATGCTTGAAACAATCCCCATGTATCTTTTCAGCCGATGAAGTCCACTTGATGACTAGCGGTGATGAAGCGCGGCGTCGTGTTGTTTGCCAGGGAAGAAGAGCGGCACAAAAACGGACAAGAGCAGTCCAGATGTGTTAACAGCCGCAGCGCTTGATGGTCATGAAGCCGGATCGAAGCCGGACAAGTGCTAGACGCGAAGCGCGGCTGTTTCAAGGAGACGGCCCCCGGCTGGGCACTCGCCGCGCGCGGACCAGAACGGCAAGAAAAACGGGGCACTCACACGTTGTTGTTGATCTCCGTGGGCTTCTCCTTGGTTTCGTCCAACTTCGTGAAGCAGAGGTTGGAGCACTTGAATATACTCATCGAAGCCAGCGTCCACTTCCCTGAACAGCACCGATTTCACAACGATGCAGTGCATCACAGCCAGGCACGCACAGATACCAAAATAGGGAAAAACTCGCTGGTTAGTTCCCGGAGGCGGGAGAGGATGCGAAGTAAGCGGGAGCATAGCTGGCAGCACATCAGCTCAGCCACATGCTTCCAGTAAACTTAGACAGTACGGATGGTCGCTTTGCACGGTGATTTTCCGGCTGCGATCAATCAATGCCACACTTCAGCACATGCACATTAGAGGCGGAATAAAATGGGGAAGAAGTCAGATTCTCCGACACACCGGGGGGGGGGGGGGGGGGGGGGGGGGGTTTT
>JARK01001476.1:208555-228457 GCA_000688135.1 Ancylostoma ceylanicum
GGGGGGGGGGGGGGGAGAGTGCGGGGTCTTATTCCGACAGGCGCCCCGTCTAGAGTCCGATTCAGCAAAGCATCAGGTTCTTCGACTTGAGGGTCCGATGTTGCTCTTAGTGCAAATTTGTAAGAAAAAAAGCATTTAGGCAAATAATTACTTGTACTCCTAACTTCTTTCCGGATGAATTACCACTTTTCTACCTGAGAGTCTCAGAAGTGGCTCTATTTGCTACTCATTGCAATTTTGCCTTGGTGAAGAGACAAAACAGAAACAAAAAAAAAAACTCAGAGTTTTGATGCATCTTTGAAATCATCCACTGTAAAAGCATCCAAGTTTACCCTGTGCCTGGATGCATAATTGAGATTACCCATGGTAAATGTGCTAACCAGTAGCGGACGCAGAGGTGGCGGGATGACCCATCCCAAGAATGGGTCAGCGAATTTTCAGAATTACTTAATTTTTTGACTTACATTTTTGGATTTTTTTACGGAAGGACCTTATTTATCGAGCCTACTTATCCGTATATGGATTAGAAGACGAAAAGGGCGAATAGGCAACATTCTGGACAAATCTTTGTTGGTGCAATAAAGTAACTTTCAATACTACTAATAGTATTGATAGATTGATTAATAGTTTTGGTGTGATATGAGTAGTTTATTTTTGTTACTATTTTTAATATAATTTTCATGAGCTATTCGTTACGACAAATAATAGTTTTATCATTTTCATTTTTAATCAGGTCTCCAATGTGACAAATATGTAACCCACTTTTTCCCTCCTGTTCCCACCCACTTCCTTGGTCCGCCGTTGGTGCTAGCGCACCCAGATTTACTTTTTACCTGCCATCCATCAACATGTTTACCCATACGGGACGTCGTCTAAACCCAGCTGCTACCAACAGGTTATCATTAGAAGTATGGGGTTATCCATCCTTCTAATGATGCAACAGGGTTCTGTGCTACATGATTTTCGCATAATTATTCATTCTGTCCGTAGTTTAGCGAAACAGGAAATAAATAAGAATAAATAAGTGAATTTATTTTTACATTTTCTACACTTATTTATAGGAATTCTATACCTATTTATATGGGTAGTAAGAAGAAGGTAGACAGGTCCATAGCTGGAATAGAAGAGCATCGAACAGTGCTCTCTTGCCATGAGCACAGGTGAATGAGGCAATTAAACTTCGTTAAATGTAGTACATAAAATCTGAAGAGTTGTGTTGGAGCTTCAACTCCTACTTTTCTAGGATTCGGGCCGAGGGCATCATGCCATGCATAATGAAAGCATACCAAGAATCATTAAATTTAGGCTTCAAGAGCACATAAGATTCGGGAATAATCTGCAATTATTATGACCTTTACACTGATGCATGAATGACGAGCAGAACGCCCTTTTCTATGGAAAAGAGGCTATAGGTGATCCAGCACTCACTCGATCGAAAAAAAAACGTCGCATAGTCAGCGTTAAAGCTGCCCAAAGCAATGATTCTGGAAAGATTCGAAGGCATGACAAGTCAGCCACGACAAATAAAAACATGAGCCTAATACTAGACAAACTGGTGGAAGGACCGCAACAGAAGACCGGAAGAACCGCAGGTCACCTGTAGATTCTTCTGGTTTTCTGCTGCGGTCCTTCCGAAAATTTGTCGTGCTGGAGGAGAAAGATCATGCTAAGGAGGCTTTTCAAAGTTTCAGAGAGGGAATTAAACCATAGAAGTGGTTAAACCTCACCTCAACGTTTCTGCGAACTGCGTTGCGAAGCGGATGCGTTAGCTGTTTCTAGCTTAACAACACCAATTCCTGTTTTCGTGCAATGCACGTGTTTCGTTGTTTGTATAGTGCATATAGCTTGACTGAATCCACAATCACCAACTCAGTGGATTTGGTGCCCCTAACGGCTCTGTTACTACACTTAGGGTCGAATAGTAACCGAAAAGCTTAGAAGCAAGGTATGCCCAAAACCTTGCTCATCCAGGTTTTTTGTTCCTTGGAGTCCAAGCCACATGTGCAGCACGCATTTAAAATGCGACGTAAGCTTTATAGCAAGATATGGGCAAAACGTCAGAGCATTGTGGTGGCCGTGGGAAAACATGCTCCAGTTCACAAATGGGTGCTAGCGTGAATGATGAACAACTATGGATGATGCGCATGGATAACGTCCCTGACGAACACTTCCTTTAACCACCTCGATCAAACGGACTACGTGCTGTACTTCGAAGATGAATTCTGTTCTACGACGCCACAATAGACAATATGTGGGGCGCGCCATATAACGTTATTTGAAGGCATGGACGCTCATGGACGCTGCAAACGTACAAATGCTATAACAAAATTGGCAGATAGAAACCGATCGTCACGGGACTTTCTCAGGGATTTTTCGATAGTTTCCGTCCAATGCGTAGCCGTGGGCGACGAATTCAATAGAAATCCTTGGAACGAAGTTCTCAGACATTCGTGGGGGTGATAGGCAGGTAGGACCCCAACCGCTCCGCCCACTTTTTGAGTTGAGGGAGCGTATCTGGACGTCCGAGAAGAGCAAAGCGTGCTGCGCATAACCCTCGTTGTCCCCCCCCCCCATCCGCCGGAACCCAATAACGCGTTCCATTCCACCCGAGGACAGCTGCGAGGGCACATGGAGGAACGCCCTTCAATTGTCGTGGGTAGATGCCCCACGATTTTGGGTCCACCCCCAGGTACAACTGGGGTGGACCCATTTCCACCTGCATTCCACCCCCACGAATGTCTGAGTTTTGTCCGCACCTTGTCAGTGAGCATCAATTTAGGACCCGATGCGAATGCCTGTGGTGGGGAAGGAAAAATCTCTTAGTCCCTTCTTTTCATTTCCTAAAGGTCGTGTAATTCCCACATTTTTGCAGATCCGAATTTCCATCTTATTCGAAATCGCATTTTTTAATTCGAATGTATCTAATGCATTCTACAGTGAGCATCTATAGTGGTGACCCATTCACGGCCTTGACAAGCACGCCAAGCAACCGCGCCGAGGGCGCCGGAATCGATGTCGTTTGCTGTCATTATGCTAATTCTCGTTATGAAACATGAATAAAGTGAAAAGATCACCAAATCGGGAAGAAAAACGTCTAGAAATAGCACTCCGACGGCTGACGACAGCGATTCCGGCGAGTGCGGCGCGGTTCCGCGGCGTCCTTGTCGAGGTCGTGGATGGTCGCCGCCATCGACGCGCACTGTATGTGCTTTGTGTATGTCTTGAGGTCACCACACCCAAGAAGGAATTGTTGCCAGAGCTTCCCGTCATCTTCCTGTGTTTCAATTTCAAATCGCACGCCAATCGTGGGCAATTTTGGGGCGTTGTAGCTGGAAAATTCGATGCAAAAGTGCGAGAAAGCTGTTTGAATGGGAAAACCGTGGAGCCGTGCTGATCCCCTCCCAGTACTCATACCTCCCACTCACAATGCAAGCCCCTCCCTCATAATCGAAAAAAGTTTGGGAACCAATGCGCTCCTAGCATTTGGCAAACAGTGGTGGGATTCATAGATCCTTTCGCTGAAGGCACTAGAAGCGACCTGGATTTCCACCAGAAACCCGGGTATGAACAACAGAAATGAATGACTATCAACAACGAGTGACCTTCTTCCTTTTTTATCGTTACGCGAGCTATCTAGTGTAGATCAAATAAGATCCGGACACGGAGCAACATCCATTCGTCCGTCGCAAACGATCTAGAGCTGTGCGGAGAAAACCGCGACACGGTGGAAAACATTGGTGGGTTGGACCTCAATCTCGGGTGTTCTCATTGTACCTTGCCCTGGACAACGCCGTAACTGGCAAAGTAGGATGAGGCGTTTGGTAGTGTAGTGCATAGATAAACATAACGGCTGGAACCACTTTCAGACTCCTGACGAAGACGATTTCTGTCGAAACGTAGAGTCACAATAAAGTTTTCCACCATAACAGCCTGGCAAGGCAAAGAAAACTTCCATGAGTTCAACACAAAATGCCCAGGTTCAAGGAAAAACGAACATGGAATTTACTACAAGTGGTGGGATTCGTGAACGTTCGCGGGAAAATTCTTAACCTCCTGACCCTCAAGCCTGGACAAGTTCGTCCTGCGGAAATTGAAGAAACATCGCTATTTCTACTTTGACTTATCATAGTTGTCTGAGTAGAATCTTTCTAACATAGCATACTCATTTGCGTCCGGAAAACTCGTCCATTTCAGAATTGCTGCTAGCTGCCAACCTTCATGGGAATGCCCGTGAATCTCACCACAAGAATGATAATGAACTTCGCTTGGCTGCGGTTCAACCAAGCGCTGTCATTGGCCACTCGGATGAAAGGGCCAATCGCGAAGCTGGGCAGAGGCCCGCCCTCTGCGTGCTCTGCAGTTAAAGCTCTAGGGGATGACCTGGATATTTTCCTAAAAATAACCATAATTGCGAAATCCATTGAGGGCTCTTATCCAGTATCTTTAGTCTAGAAGAGAAACAACGATTATGCAATGTTTTCGATGGTGTTTGATCATTCTTTTATCCCATTTAATTCACGTGTTCCTTTTCTGCGTGAAAGAGGAGCAATGATGAAGGATAACATAGCCTGATGACTGGACTGATATGTATAAGATATACAATTCTGACATCATCTTCATCGAACGGACGAGGATATGCTGCTGTAGAGCAAATGGACACTACGTGCGTGGGTGGTAGGAACTTCAAGAGGAAAGTTACTCGAAATTACTGAATGAAAAATTCAAGAAAAGAAGTTGGAGTAAGAAGAAGTTTGAGATAAGGATAAAAGTGAAACTCACACGTAAGTGGACGAATTTTTTAAAATCTATTCTATGAAGTAATTTGAAAAAAATTTTTATTCTCGGGCATTCCACCAATGGCACTATGTCCATAACGCTCTTACCTACATGTCAAAACGCGGTTATCCGGTTATTCATTATTTAGTGCTCAGATGCATCGTTGGGGAGGTTCGATTATCTCGTATCCATATGCAGCAACTGGGTATAAACAAAGTCACGTAGGTAAACATGTCGATGAGTGGTAGATCTAGGTTAGTTTGAGTACGTTAACGCATTTACCATGGGTAATCTCATTGATATCTTCGGTTCTACCGGAGCATAACGTGGAGAAGCCACAGGAAAGGAGTGGTCAGTTTTTAGGTGACAAAATACCTCTAAAATAAGTTCTGCTATCTATCCTTTGGAAAAACTTCTTATACGTTTATGCGTTCTACGAAAGCCATAAGGATACCAAATAGATTTTATGATAATTGATTACCTCTCAAAAAGTTATACACACGTGTTTCAATTTGTAATTTAGCGCTTGTAGAATATTTGTTCCTGGAGTGAAAGGCTTTGATTAGTAGCACCATTTCCAGACATGGAATTGTTAGCTACACTTCTAATCGGAGCAGTATCAATAACCGGAAAACCAACTGTATGAAAACATAGAGTTAAAAGTTCAGTCTTAGAAAAAAAAAGGAAGTTTTGCTGAACATTTACTCCTGTCAGAACAGTGCGCCCATGAAAAACAATGAGCTTCACATATTTAAAAATCGTCCAACAAAGATAGAATGACTTAAACACTTCAGAGATGAGAAGGAGAATGCGCCTTCTCGGATATGACTCGAATCGAGGACATTTGTGATAACATATGTATAGCCTCCAGCGATCCGAAAGACAAAGTCTCCACTGTATTACACAGTAATTCAAAGGAGAGGATGTGGTCCACATGCATGGATAAATTCATGGAGGCAGAAGAAAGTTGCAATGCCTCTCGGTTGGAAATGTACTCGAAGAAAAGCAGTAAAGTAACTCTCAAACCGCGAAGGAAAGAATACGACTGTCATAGGTAGACCGTTTAACTTTTAGTTATTTTTTTACTCTCATTATTTGTTGTGACAATAAGAAATTCAGTTCACTTATGCATGGGTCCAATTCAAATTTCGTTTCAAATTCCGTCAACCTTTCTAAGGAAATGAGGATCAGATAGCATTGAGGTTCTACTTGAAGCAGCAAACAATGAATGGATCCGTGCATAATTCAATGAGCGCTAACAAAAGAATGGGCAAACAATCGAGCGATGAATTTTGAACAGGAATGGAAGCAACGATGGCTATCAGCACATATTTAAGCAAATATATTTTGACCAGCAGTCTAAATACATGGGAAGTTGACGAGAACAGAGAAATCGCTCAGCGCATGCATGCACCATCGAGATTACCCAGGGTAAGCGTGTCAACACCACAAAAATTCACCCTCTATTAGCACAGAAGTCAACGCACGTACCCTGGGTAATCTGAGTGAATGCATCCAGGTTCAGGACAAAAGGCAGGTGGGTACGAACGAATGCATTTCGAACCAAGAGGATTGGGTGAAGGATTGAGGTGCACGACGATTGCGGAACGGAACATTCATCGCACAGCTTTTGCAAGTGGTCACATTCTGAGAACACCCGAGCGGCAGCCGAAAAGGAAGCAAACAGCGTCGCCACTCGGCCCGGTCTTTTTCTCGCTCCAAGCGACGTCGAGAGATCCCACACAGCGCTACTCTAGCCAGTTCTGTGTGGAAATTTCTAAGAATAAGTAGAGTTGGTAGTTGAGAGAAGTCGTCCAAACCAGAGCGTCAGAGGTAGAACTCTCCGGAATAGGCCAGACAGGTAAGGCTCTCAAGGCACTCACCGAAAAGCAGTAGAGCGAGAGACGATTCTTGCTGGCGCTTCGAAATAAGGGATCCAATTTGGGAACAATGCACGTCACACAACAAAGCCGTGGGCGTTAGATAGGCTGTGTTTGTGTTGTGAATCGTTCATGCCATGAGAGTCAACGAGGCAGCATTGTTTGAATTCAGAGGTCTAACGGCTAGGGGATTTCGTCCAAAATTGGGGAGGATCCCTGAAAGATGCGGATCGCGCACTCAATTTCGTGCTGAATTATCAAGACATCGTCAGGGCAGAATTATCCAGATAAAGAGAGCCATGGGCCAGTATCCAAACTACGCATTTAAGCCGTAGTAGGGAAAACAGCGAGAATTTATCTGTTCGCGCTGTTATTTTATCTACCAAGATATCCAATATACTAAGTCATCCATCCACGCCTTCATTTCCCGGTGCAAATGGGTGTTTCGGAGAGACACAACACGAAGAAATGATGGATTAGATTTTTGGGCCGTTGTCGAGTGGAAATCAAGCGGCTAAATATATCCTTGGGACCAGCGAATTCATGTAAACGAGGATGAGTTTTTATTGGGTAGCAGAGTATCCAAACCACATTACCATGTCTGCTAGAGCGCATTTATCCGACTGGATAAGGTGTGCTGGATAAGTGTCCTGGTTCAATAAGTTTTTGGTCGTTTCAAACGCTCTAGAGAGAACAGTAATCAGTACCGAATAAGTAGAAATTCGTACAAATATTCGAGTTGGAATGCAGAAAAGATAATAAGATGGGATGTACGCTTTTCTCCCCGAAAAGCTCGACTTTGAGAAAAAAAACAAGCCTTTCCCTCTTCCACAGAACTGTGAACCTCTTTTTTCTCAACAACCCAATTTTTGACCCATTAAAATCGAATACTCGAATATCTATAGTATCTAATGCATACCTCGGTCAACACCCCAGTGCTAGTTCCACTTCTTGTTCAGATCAAGTAGTTGTTCGACCTCTATTCTAATCCGCTACCCGGTTCAAAATTAAGTTCATACCTCTTCTCCCTTGTAAATAAAGCACGAGTTTTTTTTTGTGCGAAATTTGCATAGCTTATCATCCTGGTCAAAGCTGTCCGTCATTACTAAAATCTGTTGGGTGAATCTTTTGTGGAGATACCCGAGCATTCTAGTTCTCCATCACATTTTGAGACAAATATAAAATGCATTGGTATCCGTCGAAAAGCTCGTCCCACTAGTTTGGTACCGGCTATAAGTTAAATTCCTCCCCAAGACGTCCATGGATCCCTTTAAGGCCCCATGACTACGACCTCAGAGCTACAGTCACTCGAAAAGTTTCAACGAGCCTCACTGGCTCCATTTGCGTGCAGTCGTGCCCGAGTGTAGCCCACAAATGCGACTCGTTCCGTTTTTTGCGGGCCGCTGTGCAAATGTTGCGAGGGACGGCGACGATGAAGCGAGAAAGAAAAGCGCTGTCGCAGTTTCTTTCGCCGACAAAGGCTGTTGACAAGAAGGCCTACGGTCCTTAGAAGCCCTCGTGGGGTGGTGGCTACGTCGCTACAGGACTGTGACTGATCGCGAAGGCCCCCTCGAAATGAGATTGCAGTACACTAGTGTGTGGACGGACACCTTATTGTTAGTATTTCAATCACACATTGACATTTAGTGTTTTTTTACATGGTTTAGTTACTGGAACCTAATTTTCTTGAACGAATCAAAATTTGGACAAGGAAATGTTCGAGATATTCCATGGAAATATGATACATAACTTGAAGTGGGGAGTGATTATTTTGAAACTATGAAATGGAGACTACAGATACGTATACCATCTTCCCTTCTGGTGCTACTAAATTTGGCCAAAATTCTGGGCTGACTGGTTGATGGACAGTTCTATGCTCTATACCATGAACGCGGCATGGGAACCGCAGCATTTTCTCCTCCAAGATATTTCCACTACATACTTCTCCTTAGATCTTATATTAGACACCGATTTCAACGACTGAAACGGCAGCCCGAATGGAAATGGGGTTGCGAGGATCAAGCGCTGCGACGAGAATTGTACAGTACAATCATGAATCCATGCAATCCACGTGGACAAACTTGGCAAAGTAAGATACAAAAGACAGAGAGACAATGCTCCCAAAGACACATTGGCAGCAGCTGAAGCGCTAGCGAGCGGATGCTGATCCTCGTAAACTCATCCACAAGTTTCCGAACAGACGCTATTCCTGTTCATAAGAGTCGCTAGTGGACAGTCGGACACTTGAGGACCCTAGCAAGGCCGGTATGACGTCAGAGCAACGCCGGCTAAGAAGCGCAGCTGTGGGGATGTGGGGGACGTCGTGATGAAGCAAAATCGCTTAGTGATAATGTGTTGATCGAATAATGTATTAGATTTATTTGAAATCCGAATATTCGATTCCGAATAAGTCGACAAATTGAAACGTTCAGGAAAGGGAAGCCCTACACCTTTGGGTGAACGGCAATAAGGGCTGAAGCCCTATGTTTTTCGAGTGTTCAACTTTTCGTATAGACCTCTGAAATGTCATGGAAAACAATTAAATTCATTCGATTTTCATTCGGTCAATACTCTATTTAGTAACTATGACGCGGTTTTCCAAAATGCACAACATTCGGTGGACAATCAGTAAGTAACTAAATAAGTATAATAGATAGATAAATGGAATAGAACAAAAGAAATGGATAGATAAGTAAGTACAAATTAACAAATGAGTAAATGGTAAATAGTAGTAAGTAGTAAATGGTATTAAGAGTGAGTGTCTACTAGGGTCTTCAGCGAATTGTTGGATACATTCGACATTTGAATATTCGATCTCGAGTAAATTGAATTTCGAATCAATCAGGAAGGTAGAGCACCACAGACACTTGGATATCTAAGAGGCTGAAGGAGCACAACAGGAGCCAGGGAACCGCGTTGCAAAACTGCTGCGATGACTCTGCAGAGGCAGATCTTCCGAGACATATAGCCCAGGGCTGTGCCTTACAGAGATTCCAAATTTCGTTAATCCGTTACGTTACTAGAAAAATAGAAATTACGCGTTAGTGTGTTAATTCGTTGTGTTAATAGCGCACAGCCCTGGTAAGGACCATTCACATATTCCATTTTTTGTGTGAAATTCGGGTGAAGTTTGCGTGAAAAATGCGTTCCAACCGACCAGGAGATCGAGCTCGATCACATTCACAGCAAATTTCATCCACTTCCTGCTGCTGGTGTAATTATAGCATCCCTTCCACCCCCATCCCCCTAATTCTGGTGGAAACAGCTGATGTGTTCAGAATCACAGAATGTACATATACAGAATAACGCTGTTGTTCATCCAAAACAGACAAATCCACCTGTTTTGAATAGAATCACGAGTCGCCTGGAATTTACTAGTTTTGGGTGTATTGGCAGTAGGTTGTTCTGATCCTCTACAAATGTCAGCGGAAGACGATCTACTGGCGCTTAGGGCTGTAACAGAGAGACCAAACTCTGGATTTGGAGGATCTATGGATCTTGTGATTGAATATGAACCTCGACCAATGCGCATCACTCTGGATGTTTGGATATGTACATTGCTCTGGATCGACAGCATTGGTCCCATGGGCAGACAAAGTTAATTGTTACTCTAACTTAACATATGATCTTATCTTCAAAATCCACCCTGTCACATGTTTTCGGAAGAATTTTCCGGTGTTTTTCATGAGTTCGCAGGCCATAAAAGGATAGAGTGGTCGGCGTTAACCAATCCCGTCCTGTGGCATGCGCCACGCATTCGACTTCATCTGAACACCGTGGAGGCGTTGAATGCGTATGTGCCCTGTACGGTGACTTGCGGGGGGCATCCGATGAACCAGTTCAGTGGCTCATCCTCCCAGATTCCTCTGGTAGCAATCTACCGATCCCGGGGGATGGATGGCTTGGTTGGCCACGGGCATCGAACCATCAACCGTGTGCGTGCGCAGCGAGCTCCTTACCACTGCGCCACACGCGCCATCGCAGATCATACACCTTTTCTTTCCATGACAAGAAGTTTCCGGTTTTATGCTCATTTGAAAGAGCATTCAAAACTCTCTCGAAACACATGAAAATTTCCACCAAATACATACACACATGCACATACACATACACATACACATACACACACACCACCACACACACGGGATTTTACGATGTGAGGCCGCGCCCCTTGGGCGAGTTGCACCAATGGCACTGTGACCAATCGACAGAGCGTTATCGTTTAGAAAAAGAGATAAATAAAAATATTTTCAATTTGTCCAAGAACTTTCGACTCAACCTATTACTTTTTGTTACTTCTGACTACTCTTATCTATTACTGCTCCTTCTTCTCCTTTTTCCTTCCTTCTTCTCTTCTCTTTCTTATTTTCTTGCTATGCTCCATCTTATTTCTCACTTTCCTTCCCTCGCTGCTTTACGTATGATCCCTCTTCAGAGCCTCGGGAAGACTAGTGGATATGATTCTTTCAAAGTGAGAAGCGAAACGAATCGCATTTCTCCCGGTTTTTGTTCATCTCTTTTTCTCGCTTGCTTTTTATTTTTGAGGAGTAATGAATGGAGATTATGAGGCAGTGAATAGCGGAAGAGAATACTGAAGAATGATTGCACTTCTACGCAATAAGGATTCTCCAGAAATACTCAGGATGTTGCACTAGTGAAAAAGAACTGCAGAGGATACGAGAACAGGATCACTAGCTTAGATAAGATGGGCCTAGCTACTTCCTGCACAGTTGATCACTACGAGACTTTTTCCAAAAGTGTCTGGAGGGAACCAAAACAAGTTCTTGACAGATTACAGTGAGAACTTGGAAATGGGTAGCAGACGAGATGGAGTCTTTGCCTAGCGTAAGTAAACGAAGGATCTGCTGAGAAGAGTATGTACTACTTACTAGCAGTAATTACTTCTCGTACTTGCACTGGAAAATAGGTCAGCATGCTTTCCTGGCTAAACAGTGGGAATTCTGCGATGGAAGGGGATTACCTGCTGTTAATGCGGAAAAAGGAAATTTCCGATTCTCGCCGCTGACCAGCGTTGTTTGTGCAGTCGTGAGGTGGAAAAGCCCCGTCGGTCGTGCATTGGAAAAAAGCCAACACATCTCTATCGGCTGACCGAAAATCCTTGGAACATTCTGCATCCAAAACCTTCACAAATTTCTGCCAGCAGGATCAGACTACCACGTCAAAACAATATGTACTTTCGGGAATACGGCACATCTAGTTAGATGTTTCTGGAAAAAGCAGCTTGAGCCGGATACTTGGCTCTGCAGCTGGTCACTTTTCAAAAAGCAAAACAACGCATTTTGCAGCAAAAGGATAAGTTTGTGCAAATAGTCGAGGTGTATCGCTGCTCAATAGAAAAGGGAGCACTCAAAGGACACTGCTCTGGACGTGGGAGGCTGCACGAAAAGCGATGGACTCTACAAAAAGGGGCTTCATTGCACGATTTAAATGGAGGATAATAAAAGTGGAGGATCCAGGGAACACCAGCAAGCAGATGTACATATTGTGAGTTCAGCTGGTGTACTACAATGCCTTACTGTTGGGTAAGGTTGCGAATTCACTCAGCTTCACATATTTATTTGCAGATCCATTCACTATGAGTTGCGTGCATCATCGAGATTACCCAGGGCAAATGTCTTAACACTTACCAAGTTCATCCAGCATGAGCGTAAAAAAGTTTACCGTGGGCATTCTGAACAACGCATTCAGGCCTATGACATAAATCCTGCACTACAATTCGATATTTTAGTTTATTCAGGGTATTCGCACAAACCCCTGTTACTCCATGATTTACAAAGCGGATAAGTGAAAAAATAAACTTGTCGAAAAGTGTGTGGTGTGACTCCAATGATCCGGACCTGCTCACTCGCTAAAAACTACAGGATCGGTTAAAAATGGAAGCAGCAACATCGATGCAATGTGCGGAGACGTAGACAATCAGACTACCAAGATCTCGATGGTGCGGCACGTGCGAGGGGGTCTGGATCACTGAAGTCTAGGCAATAAAAACCATTATGGGTTGAAGTTCAACAGCATTTTCATGCCGAGGCCCACACTAAGGATGAACGGAAATATTACACGAAGAAAAGCCATTAAAACCAGTAATACTACTTGTGATTTTCTTATAGTGCTTATGGTTCCCGATTCCAGAGTACAGGTGACGTGAGGAAGCAAAAACAACAAATATTTTTGTGGATGTATGTGAATTAATGAATACACATCAAATCCGATGTGGTCCACAGATATTTTATCTACCCACGAGTTTTTACCATGTATGCGAGTTTCTTCTACAGCCCACACTACTTTTCATTTCACGCCGTTGTGTACTCTACAACTTATTGTATTTTTCCTTGTTCTACTTCATTTAATTTTTCTTTTGCATAACGCCGTTAGTTTGGCATGCACACCTTGACTGTAATGACAAATGAATAAATAAAATCCCGGAAATGATTGAAATCCTATACCGAAAACCCAAAGCGAGTTCTCAACCTACATAGTAGTATGCCATGTATTTGCGATTTTCGTTAGAAACGTCGTGGACAAGGATTACTCTGAAAATCATGTTGTTCCCACACTACATATTGATCCATTGTGGAGCTTTTGCAGCCCTTATATGACTTGCAGATCAGAGCGGTTTTCACGCTCTCTCCTGTTGTACTTTCCCATGGCACTGTTATGTCTATTCATGGAAAATTTGTACCATTCGCCTTCGCTATTATGATAGCGAGATTCCCTTTCCGTGAACAGAATCATTGTCTGGTCACGATTGTTTGATACTGTCGTCTCGCTACACTGAGGATGTCAATGAAATTGAATTTCAGAGTGATACCAGGACAATAACTCCTGTTAGTGCAAAGAGGATCTTTGAGCGGTGAGAGTAATCAAGATAAAATAATAAGACTGTGGCCTTTCTATCAAACAACTCGTATGCTTTAGGTTGTTACAAAATCGGTGTCGGATTTACGGACCAAAAACTTTGAAATAATTTTTTGGAATATGAAGTGGTGCTTCCACCGTATATTTTGTGAATGTTCTAAAGCCCATTTCTTTCTCTTTGTGCCTATTCATTTTTATTCAGATCTATTCGCTTTTGTTGAGGTTTTCGGACTTGTATCAAAATGTACTCGGCCGCTAAAATTCGTCCCAATCTGTTTCGTGAATTCAAACTCGATGGCAAGAGAGCGGCTTGGACAAGAAATATCACCAACCTATGCAGGAGGGAATGCTCAACAAAGTGATAGCCCAGTGATGGCCCAAGTCATTTAGTATTGGAGACACATGCCTCAGAGTTATGGACTAAAATTCGATGACGTCAACGCCGTTTTGAAAGCACTGATAGAAGCTATCACCAGGTGGCATGTTCAGTATCTCGAAAGCGGCCTTAAGGTTCATTATTCCATTATTTATGGGGCCATCGGAGAAACATGATGGAAAAACAGAACAAGTGGATCCAGTTCGATTGTCCTCCAGTATTTCACTGTGGCTCAAGACCACACTTTTCACTCAAGACCCTCTGGAAGTAGATGCAGGCGGAGATCAAGACTTCCGTATTCGCCTGACTCAGCTGACTGTTCTCCCACAGGTGACCACAAATTCAAACGGTGGCATCCATCCCTGAGAGGAAGAATAAGCCGCAAAAACACGTTAGCTCAAAACGATCTCGCAGCTTTTCCTAGGTCCGAAGAGCTTGGCTTCAGGCCAAGTGGAACGAAAACTCAGCCGAAAAATGGCGAATATGTGCTGATTCAAATGAGTGCCAAACTGGCAGAAAAGGTTCAGTTTTCGCCGAGTTACGACAATTCAAAGTCCAACTAACAAAATCCGACATCAATTTTGCAACAACCTAATATGTTGTGCCGACCTCGAGTCTCCCGCAACGAGTATTTACCTAGAAATATTAAGCCTTTGTCTCATAAAAGCTCCACATCGTAGTCTGAATGTAGGTGAAGAAGAATTATAAATCATTCCGAAACGTACAAGCTTTAGGACAAATGAAAGTAAAATTATAATTCTTATTATTATTGTTCAGAAGGCATGAGTATGAATAGCAGGTTTAGAAGTCGGGCTGCTATTAGAGACGTTCCCTCCTCCCCTACAATACCAGAAAGGCTACTAAGCGTTGTTTAATGTGTTAAATTCCGAAATATATAACGAGTTTTTGGTATGTTGGTATTGAGAGCGTTTTTCCAAAATTAGGCACTGCCAGAATACTCCAGTGTTCTAAATCTCATCTGGCCCATTCATGGAATGCTGCTGCTATACTCCACGTGAAGAATAGCACCATGCTTCGCCTTCGCCAGGGACTTCTATTATGTAGTTACCTACCTAAATTGGTCACCGAATTTTCAGAATTAGTCTAAAAAAGGCGTAAAAATCTTGCACTACTCTATTTTTACTCCATTGTTATTTTTCGATATCAATTTTTTTGTTTAATATCAAAATTGAAACTTTCTTAACCCTATTTCCCAATCTGGGTCCCAAAAATTGCGGACACTCCGATTTTTCCCACAAACTTTCTGCGCCTGCCACTGATAAGTATGGGTGGAGTATGGCTGGCGGCTCTTCTGCGCAACCCACCATTAATCGATACGTATTGAAATCGATGTCGCCAGGCGACAACGACGCAGAGTGCTATACTCCACATTGAGTATAGCTGCATACGAACGCGAGCGCCTTCTGCGACAAGTGCCATGGACGGCCATGTGAAATGTAAAAGTTCAAGGCTGCGAATGGTCAGGATAGTTTGACACTGGATTCAAAACATAAATGACTTTCTGATTTCCTTAAAAACTTCTAAAATGATCGTCATGAAGCTTCTACATATTCGTTGCTGTGCAATGGATTCCCAATAGATGCAATTGCGGGAAGTTTGAGGGAAGAGCAGAGAATATCATCTATTTAGCGATAGTAGGAGAGCAAAAATTAGCCACTCAGCTGAGCGGGCAGCGTTCATGGACAGGCCTATTTTTGGACAACTGAGTCAATAGTCTAATTAACACCACACGGGGGGGGGGGGGGCATAAACACCTCGGATCTGAAATTGAAATTGACCATTTATAACGCGTCCAGAGTCAGTTTAGTTCGCTGTTATCCTATCAAGGACGCTTTACCTTCGTTTACATCAGAGGCACAGAAGGATGCGTCATGAACATCTCAGCATGGATTAGCCCCACAGACATTTCCATTTCCCCCGAAAAGCGGGTCCTCGCTTCCAGCACACTTCTGAACCACTCTAAGGATCAAGGATATAGCGACAGTTTTCAAGTTACTGTACGATCGCTCTTGCTTGTTCTCTATTTCTGTAGGCTATCTTTCATGCCATAATGTCCTCGCTTTCCAATAACCTGTCCAATCCCTCGCCAGTCTACCGCTATTCACAACCGCAACCAACCCAGGATCACCGGCTAAACATGCGATTTTGACAGCGATGACTGACTTAAACAAGAGCGTGAACAATGGACTGCGAGTACAAATAGCCGACCGCGGCTGGCCATTGTGGGGGAAAATATCGACGGGATGGGAAGCGGCACCGGCTGTACGATTAGCAAATTCACTGCAATCATTCGGGAGTGCAACGATGGACCGTTGCAGAGTTCTGTGCATGGCTAGTTGGTGCATCTGATCGTTGTGGCCATGTTCGTTGCTATTCAAGAGTTTTACCTGAGAGTAGACTAAGGCTTGGAGCTACCCACCATCCAAAGACGGGTGAGAGAGGAATTCCTGAGGAATAAAATTCTTATGCCAGGACTGAACCCCAGAGAGACGAAAGCATCCAGATGGAGGGATCCAGGAAAGGTCAAAGTATGTAGCAGCAAGAATCAGGAAAGATTTCTGAAGAAATGGCAAGAAAATTGCACATGAGAAAAATATTATTTCAATCAGTGGGAAAACGACATAAACAGAATGATTAAAGCTGAATGAGACTCTGGCAAAAGCTGCTCAGTGGTGGGATTCATGAACGTTTCCAGGATAGTACCAGACTACCCGTTGTTTTAAAGTGGACGAGTTCTTGTCGTGGAAATGACTGCTTTTCCCTAGGACTCTACCGGTCAGCGATTACAAGTAATGGTTAAATTACCAGGATAAAGTGGTGGTAAGAATATCAAGCAATTTTCGCAAAAGAAAAACTCGCTCTCTTTGGTGAATCGGGAAGTTCAGAACCTTCCCAGGAGCGTTCATGAATCCCAACACGAAAAACCGGAAAAATTCGCAATATACTACGAGAAGATTAAATGCGATCCTCTAAAGAATGAGCGATTAGGGCGAACTGGTGCTAAACAAGGAATCAGTAACTGCGGTTAGACTTACTGAAATCCTGGTGAATTTCACCAGAAATAATCACATGAAACAACATAGATTTGTGTTGTTTGAAACCTATGTACCCACACTTTGCAGAGATAAATGCGGCGGTTTAAATCGCAAAATAACTGGTAAATTGCAGAATAAATGGGATGAAGCACACTCGTTATCGATCTCAGCCAGAGTTTTAATTTTAGAATTATGTGCAGGAGAGACTACCGCAGATGTGGCATCACTCAGAGTTTCACATCGTTTATTTAGAAATGCAACCCTTTCAGCAAGTTAGAATAGATTTTTAGAGGAAAAATGAGGAGGAAATGCAGAGAAGTCCAATTAGGTTCTCACTGTTCTCACTAAGAATGTAGACAAAATCCGATGGTGTTGGAATAATTGTTCTAGTAGAAGAGAGGATAGAGGATGAGCCAAAAGTCTTTGATCGGAATCCATGCGCTGCCAAAAATTTAAATGAAAAGTGATGGGAGTAATAATTAGTAATCAAATGAAGGCAGTGAGTAAGCGGAGGTACTGTCAACTAAAATATAGTGTGTCTCAAATGACTCTTCTCTGTTCGTGGAACAAAGGTGAAGACTTTCCACAGCGGAGTTGCCCGTGGGTGTGCTACAGTTAGACTTGCTGAACCACCAGGGGTGTGCGGAAGTAAAATTTGAAATTCCGTAAAACGGAAAACGGAAGGCCGAAAATGGCCGTAAAACGGAAAGCGTAAAACGGAAAACGGAAAATTCCGCACACCCCTGATCAGCATTTCGTCATCATGCTCGCCCAATGTTTTCGAAGAAACGATCAGCTGGAGAGGTTGTTAGTTAGTTTAGTGAGAAGGGCAATTATGGAGGTTTCAACAACGATGGTATTGAATTCATCCTATATTGAATCTAGGGCGGAAATCTCGCAGCGTGGTTCAGGTCATAATGACCATAGGGACAAAATTGGCACAGGCTGAAAGTAATTCTAGGTCTAAAATTTCTAGGGTCCCCAACAGGACGAAAACCTGATGAACACCTGAAAATCGACTCAGCAGTTGGGTGCCCACCCAACTTCCCCTCTTCATCCCCAGCTCCTTCACAACCTACATAGGTTTGCCACCATTGACCTAATACTGTAGACATTCTGAAAGCTAATGTGCTGCTCAATGACACTGATATTCCTCCTGTGATCTCATTGGAATAAAATTCCAGGAGAAAGTCTGAGAAAGATGCTGATGTCCGAAGGCGAATCCGCTTTGGAAAGTCATCGCTTCTTTTGCATCAACATTGGTTGGCAGTTCTTCTGATTATTTATCTTGTCATTTTATTACCATCACGTTTTATTCAATGTTTTGACAGAACTTCGAAGTCGGTCAAAGGATTGTGAATCATCACGTACTGTACTCGTGCTGTAGTTCTACCTATAGAGTCGCTTGTGTTTTTCAAAATTTTTCGGTTGCTCTTTCTAAGCAGATGCGTAAACTTTCTCCACAGAAAAGGTATACACAAGTTTTTCGCAAAAATTCTCTGTAAAAAAGGTAACGAAAGTTAGTATCAATTTCTATTGTACGACGTTTCTGCTGTCGACTTTCAAAAATGTTAACTACTACTAGCTATTCAATTTATTTATTTTGCATTCGTTGTTTTATTTATTTATTCACTAAAATCTCTAATTCTGAATGTCTTTCATGAGGAAATTTCATTGATCAATACTGCAATAATAGTTCAATTAATAAACATGTGACCAACTACCTCCCAAAAATAGGGCCTTGACGTCCTTTGTAAATGTAGTGGCGTTTCCCTTTGAGTTCATTCATACAACTTGTCATACTACCAGCTTCATACACAAATTTTTCACCTGCGTATTTTCTCACCCACTTTTTTGATTTTTTTGTTAACCATTCAAAAGCGATTTTCGTCCTTTACATAATGTTCTTTATGAAGTATTGATTCTTTTTTTCATTTTCAAGCCCATGACCTGAAATGGCAAGCCTATGTATGACGGAAAAATTCGCAACCAAGCTGTAGCAAAACTACATATAGTGAAGATATTGGCAGTACGCGCTTCGTCAAATATTCGAATAGGTTGACATTGCCCTCGAATTTAAGTCCTTTTTGTTGAAGGGCTTGCTTAAAAGGTCGCAATGCATATGTACATTTTGGAGGATTGTGAATGGACGCAGGATTGAAATAGTAGGAGGTAAACCTCTCTTTTCCCAAGAATCATCTATTAATCCCCGATCAATCCACCAAGAAGACGAGTTCGAAGAAACAGAAACAAGAAGGAAAGCTTCTAAGAAGTAAGCTACTAAACATAGCTCAATGACGATTGCAGCGAAGAAAGCAACATAGACAGCTCGAATAGGGGACTGCCTATTCGCGTAAGCGATGAATCTACAGTCTATTTGCACATCGGACGCTCACGTACGGACCACAGAAAATCAACAGCGCGAAAAAAACTGTCGGCTGACGTGCGGCCGAGAGCCGCCTTCACTCTTCATAGAGAAGCACGAAGGGGATCGAGTGAACCAGGAAGTGAAGGGGCCCTCAAAATCGCAGCAAAAAGAGAAAAGGAGTCCAATTCTTGCTTACCGAAACTGTGATGTAAGGTGCTGTGGTCAGTGTGGCAACGGGAATAGCACTGGGTAGAAGAAGTGTCTCAGATTGAGACTTTTCCTTTAGAAACGCCGTGAAACGTGGTCCTGTGGCCAAGAACCGAGTGGCTATTTGTGGCTGAAGCCGTCCGCAAACAGAACGGGCGAAAAAATGGAAGGCATTCGTGACCACGCATTGTTGGCCGACCGACGCACGCTATGTCAGTCGTGCAAAGCACACCTCGGCTTCGGAAACATATGGATATGCTTTTCATCCCAGACGTACATATTTTTCTTTTTATTATTTGTTATATGTGTTCTTTATTATATTTTATTGTCTTCTACCAGTGGCGGACGCAGAAAGTGGGCGGG